>JAYDZE010049971.1:0-44720 GCA_034509125.1 Monilaria moniliformis | reverse complement strand
TATCGGGTTGCGGGCTATTCGGTTTAGGGTCATTCGAGTTGAGATTTTTTTCGGGTTGTGATTTTTCAACCCTAACCCTATCGGATTGTCGGGTTAATCGGGCCAACCCACGGATTTCGAGCTAAATTGACATCCTTATATGTATTAATTAGTGTTGGGCTCTAATATTTGATGAGGTAGTTGCCATCATTTAATTAGCTAATCTTTAAACCAAGAACTCCAATTTGATAAAGGAACCGTGCCTTGCCTTCCCCTCATCATCATTCCTGCCACGTGCCCTTCATCACACGCCTTTCTCATCTCATTCTCTCCAAAACTAAAACCACACCTATTTTCCACTTGCTCTCCTTTGTTTTTTCTCCTCTTCTTTCGTCCCACAAAATAGTGCATAGTGCATATTTTGTGGGACGAAATATCCACCCCAAAATGACAAATATGACAAATATCCACCCCAAAATGACAAATTAATGCACACTTATTTATTAACCTTTTTTAGACACAATTTTCTAATCTTTTATTTATATTTTCCCCATTTATTTACAACTTTACCACACATGGCCTACCATTTCTCCACTCACAACACACTTTATCTAATAAGGTAGGGTCTTTCTCCACTCACTATAATTTACCTAATATTTCTTATACTTGTGCCACAACCTAATATACACTATTTTGTGGACAGAGGGACTGTAATAATAAATTTTTCTTTTATAATAAATATTATTAAAATAGTGAAATTATTAGTGGGATACCGTGAGACACAAAAAATTGCGGAACAGATGATCCCATTCGGTTCTAAGGAGCTTATAAGCTCAACCAAACACCGTCTTACTCGAATTTGTAATTTTCATATGAACTTTGATGCATATGCCAATTTTTACGGTAACCTATATTCTCTTTGTCCCACTAATAATGATCCAAAATCATTTTTGGGTTATCTATTTATAATGTCTCATTTTTAAAATAAAAAAAAAAACCTAAAAATTGTCTTACGAGTGTGGCTCCTTTAATTTTTTATAGCCACAAAATTGCATTTTTTAATCTCCGTACATGGAGCCTTTTGAAGCGTTAATTAATGGAAAGAAGGAAGTATAATTCTTCATTTTATTGATAAAACAATATCATTTTAAGAGTGAACAATAAATTGCCAAAAAAAATAAAGAGGTGGTGTTGTATTACAATATTTTCAAAAATCATGCGAAATTATATATTTGAGTAGAAAAATAGCTCTTTCCGACAATGAACCATTTCTCTAATGCGACTCTCAGTTACATTTAGCCTTTTTACCGTACCAATCCCATAAGAAAATGATTTTTGTTTGAATAAATTCGGATGGATGGAGCCATAACTTACACTTAATTAATGAGCATGTAAATACTTGATGTTTCGACCAATATATAGGAACAACTTGTATCTTCGTAGAAAGTGGTGAAAAAAATTATAGTATTGAGTATGCATATATGTGTTTATTTCAAAGAATTCCTCATTTGGGTCTTCACCATTTCGCATATATATGACCTTTCCATTCCACATTTCCTTTCTGCCCTTTCCCATTTACTCTCCCATACACATAAATATGTATATGTCTATACATGTATTACCTCACAGCACAAACTAATATTCTTGTCTCGACAAATATAAATTGATAAATCTGTTAGCTTTTGTGGTCCTCTCTCCTTAATTTTCTCATCATTTCATGGAGAATTATCATACTGCCTCTTTTTGCTTGGACTTAACTATAGGCTTCTCTTCTTCATCGCTTTTATCCGCCGGTAAGAAACTAACTAGGCTTTTCATCCTCACAGTTTCTGATACTTTTCTCCTGCTTTATTGGAGTTTGATCAATTTTGATATATACTTTTTTTGAGTTTTAGATGATGTGTTATTCTGGATCGAAATGAGTTTTTTAGTTGTAAACTAAGAAGACCATGTTTTGGGTGCATGGTATAATAGAATCATGAATATGATATAGTAATATTGCTTGTCTATTTTTGTATCTATGCAACTTTAGGTTTTGTGGTATGAAGTAATTAATTAAAGATTGTTGATATATATTCGTAGGGCAAAAGTGGTGGTGGTAGCACAAAGAAAGAGCTGGACACAAACCAAGTGCCCTCATCAGGAACTGAAGAGGAATGCATGGAAGAAGAAGGCGAAGAAAGCCCGAATGGGGGCGGTCCGGCCCGGAGAAAGAAGCTTCGCCTCAACAAGGAGCAGTCTCTTCTTCTTGAAGAAAGCTTCAGACAAAACCACACCTTAAACCCTGTATGCAATAATAAACCCTCCTTGCATTTATCATCCCCAAAATCTTTTAATTTTTACTTGTTAGAGAAAAAAGGAATACATGTGTACGTAATTATGTTATGCATTTAATCAAATGCAGAGAGAGAAGGAAACCTTGGCAGAAGTATTACGCTTAAAGCCGAGGCAAGTTGAGGTCTGGTTTCAGAACCGTAGAGCAAGGTATTTTCATACTTGGGCTATTTTTCTTTTTATATTTTTTTCGTGAAAATCTGTAGCCTTTAGTTTCGGTTTATGAAACTATATTTTTTTGTGACTTTTTCCATGCAATTAAGATCACTGTTTTAGTGTGTGTGTGTGGGGGGGGGGGGGGTTCTAAATATTATGTATATATAGGTATATATGCCAAATTAATGATTCAATTAAGTCGATACATAGCATATATAATGTAATATAATTACAAGATGTGGTAGGAGATAATTGACAAAAAAATATAGTCACAACTCTACTAAATTTTGTCAGTAAGCATGTCAAAAATTCATAAAATAAAACCTATATAGTCATTTTTTACGTACTGACATTTAAAAAATATGTGAATAGGATACGAATAGAAATTCAGAAAATGGTAATGTAACTGAGGCGCAAGATTAAAGGAAACCAGTCAAGATTTCTAATTCATACACAGATTAAATAAAAAGACAATTTGACCGAGTCAATTAAGTCGTAATCAATAGCTTTTCATTAATCCTAATTACTCAACCTAATCAACCTTACTAACTCTGATGCAACTAATTAATACATTGATAAATAGGAGCAAGCTGAAGCGAACACAAATGCAGTGTGAGTACTTGAAAACATGGTTCGGATCACTGAGTGAGCAGAACAGGAAGCTGCACAAGGAGGTGGAGGAGCTCAGGGCTATTAACGTCGGCAGGCACCGCCACGGCCACCTATCGCCGCCGGCTTCCGCCCTATCCATGTGTCCTCGCTGCGAGCGCGTGACAAATATGTCTTGTCTCCGGCACCGGCAACCCTCCGCTGCTTGTTATAATTAGTATTAAGCGTCATGATAATTCACCACTACTAATCTGAATTAGTATAATTTTGCAAAGGGAACGATCTATGTCCGCTTTGTTTCCCTCAATACGATCACATTATGATAATCCAAATTGTGTATGATATTTTTGTCGTTTTACGTGATCTTTAATTATGATTTATGAATAAATTTCTTGTATCATTCATACATATATAGTTTTGTACATGATATGTATAAATACTAATGAGGATTAATTGCCTATAAATATACAAATCACATCCAAATTTTCGTTTTTAATCTATATTTTCTTGGTAAAATAATATAAGAATTTTTAATAAAATTTAGAATGAGTAAAAAATTTGTTGATCAATATCTCAAATATTCAAAGTCTATGGGCAATTAGAAGGTGCTATTGAAAAGCTTTGATGATAGTGTTTTAATAGTACTCACAATGTTAATTAGCTTTTGTTATCGTGAAATTCTATATTTGTGTTGTCGTAATTCGGATTCATGTACCATATACTATTAGAAAACTATTGTTGAGATTTTTTTTCAAAATTACCTTCAAAATTTCCATCAAAACTCCGGAAAAATTGAATTATTGAGCAATAAAATATTAAGTCACGGCAAACTCCAAAAAAAAAGGTAGAATTATTTGGTCAAAGTAAACTCTATGCGTGTAATTGGGCTACATCAAGACCTTTAATGGGCCAACGGAAAACTAAGAATCAAACAGGCTAACGTACAACATTTTCATTCGCTTTTACTTATATCTGAAAATCAAACTTAAAATAATTTGGGTGAGAATGAGAAATAATAAGTTGGCTTATGTAGCAAAAATGTTTCTGAGGTTTACAGAAAAAATAAACTATATAACTAGAAATAAGTAGTTGGAGTGGGAACTTGGTTCAATCATCATATATTGTTACAAAAGCCCAAACTACCATTTATTTAGTGCATTTAAATTATTTGGAAAAATGTGTGATACTACTACAATCCAAGCTTTATATTCCATTAATTGTCCACCAAACTAAATTAATATGCTTTATTTATATTTTAACCATCGACGCTCCATCGCAAAGATTAATGCAACATTCGTGTTTCAAATTTAATCATTCACTAAATAAAATAATTAATATTCCTTACGAGCATTGATTAATTAGGATTAAAGTTGTAGTATAAGTATAACCAATACTTTTTTCCTAACAATCTATTTTTATTTTCATGTAGACCCTACTATATACCTTTCGCTCTCTTTTACTTGAGATGCTGAATAGGTCTGTATTTGATAGTAAAGAGTCCACGCAGAATATACGGAAGATCAAAATTCTGTGTAAGAATAAATGGTAAAAGAAGGGCTCTAAAAAAGTTGCTTGGCCTTTGGAATTTGCAAAGTGAAAAGACTCAATTCGCCTTTTCTTTTCTTGAGATACGAATATTGGTGCAATGAATTACAGTAATACTACAATCTCAAATATACTTAATTAAACCAATAATTTCAAAATCTCTCGCTATTTATAAATAATATAATACCAAATTATATTTCCTAGCTAGTTTCTTTTAATGATAACAGTCGCATCTCATATGATGAATGAGAATATTGATCTCTTCACTCCTCACGTTGCATCTCATATCCCTTATATATAGTAATCATGGTGGATTATAATAACAAACACATTCAATTCAAACCAATGGAAACAAGATGCCTTAATTTTGTCAAGATAGAGCAGCTAAATAATTATTAGCAGTGTCATTAATATATATATATATAGGTACAAAAAAACGGACAACACACCTCAAACGAAAAAAAGTTATATAATATTAATTGAATGCAAAAAAGTTAAAACCAAAAATGAAGAAAATGACGAGGATATTTGTTGATCCTCCAGCAACAGTTGATGAAGACTGATCTTGGTGTGGTGGCTTCCTGTAGTAATAGGGAAACCACGACAGTATAGGCTCCGGCGGCGGCTGTGTGCCGCCGTAAGAAGTAGGGGTTGGCGGATCGTATGGGAAGATTCCGGCGGGAGGGTTGTTGGAGAGGGCTGGAGGGGAGAAAGAAGCCGGAGGAGTGGTGGTGGAAGATGGCGGTGTCGTGGTCACCGGGGAGTTGTCTCCGGGGCCTATTGGCGGAGGGTAACAAGGATAAGGGCACTCCTGTGGCGTCGTGGCGGCCGGAAAGTTGAGGATTGTTGAGAGAAAGGCTAGTGTTGAAAGTAGCTTGTGAAGTGTGGAGGTAGCCATGGTTGAATGTAGTTGTGTGTGCTTTGTGAATGAAGTAAAGGAGATATGAGATGCAACGTGAGGAGTGAAGACTAAGTAAAATTATTTGTGAGGGGGTGGGGGTGGGGGGTTATGGCCCTTTTGAGTTAGTATAGTTAGATAAATTCTATCATGATAGAAAAGAGACCAAAAAGATAGGGTATAAGTAAAGCAAAGGATGAGGGCTACTTTTGAGTTTTGAGTGTCTTCTTTTTAAGGTGAAAAAATTCAAGTTGCACTTAGAATTTTTGGGAATGGGGTGAAATGTTAGTAAGATATATTTCGATCTAATTTGTATTCTTTAAAGAGTATTTATTTTTTATGATTAAGGTACATTTTATTTTTATTATTAGGATTTTTCTAATCATACTCTTTCAATGGGATATAAATCATGTAAGTTTAGATTAAATGATAGAAATTATTGGCGAATAGTTCATTTAGATCCTGAGTTGATAATTTTTTTTTTCAATTATTCTCTCCATCTCATTTTAATATGTCATTTTACTTTATTTAAACACCTCATTTCAATAGGCCATCACTTAAAATGAGAATTCAATACATAACTAACACTTCAATAAAACTTATTATTTATATCATATGTCATTGGGCCTATTTACTTTATCCATCTTACTTACTTTATTAATTAATATTAATATTTCTCTCTCCTTCTTTTTGGATAAATATATCATCAATAAAAGTTATATTCTCTCTCTTATTTTATTATAAACTATTTGCTTATTTACATTTGTGCTCGACCTTAAAATCTATTATAATGGGATGGATGAAATGTAAGATTTGAATTTTTTTTATTTAAATAGTTATATCACATATTATCGGGATTTAAGATAAAGAATATTTGTGGTTGGAACTTCAAAAGTTGATTTGGGTTTTGATTATTTGATTTCTCCTTGTATAGAGCTTTGTGCCTAGTTTAAAAGCCAATTTTTGGTGATCATCTGGAGCATCACTTTAAGATTCAGACGCTTTATTTAATTGAGAGGATTATGCTGAGGATTTGTCCTCATCGAGGTCTACTAAAGTGGACATCTCTAAATCTTTTAGATATAAATTTTAGTGTTATCATGACCTCTATTTATAATTGTTGAGTTGGCGATTTTTTGAGAATTTGTAGGGACGTGGCTCAAGATTTGACGGTATGTTATAGTCAAGGGAGTCGTCGTCTACACAAGTTGATACATACTTCTATTTCATCCATTTGTCGTGTTTCAGAAGTGCCATGCTCATGCTCTTGCTACATTCTCAGTGACGATTTTCGACCGGGTACGATTTTTTTTTTTTTTGTTGGGCACTTGATATTTTGGAGCTACTTGTTCCATTTATTTAAGTTTTTAATATTTTAATGAAAGCAGAAAAATGGTTGATGTCGTATCTTTTAATATAAAAACATAAAAATGTGTTTGAGTTTTTCCTCATTACGACATAAAACTTGTGAAAGTGATTATGTTAAAAACAACTTTTCTTATGATCAAATGTTAATAGAAATGATTGCTGGTATGAATAAAAGTGACTGTTGTAATAAATAAAAGTCACAGTGTGTTTCAAATAAAAAAGATCATTTTTGTGATTAAAAGTGATAGTTATTTTTAATAAAAATGATTGCGTTATATGTATATATAACGTAATAATTTTTATTTATCACTATTATTAAAAATAACTATCACTTTTAATCATAAAAATATTCATTTTTATTTAGAATACACGACACACGAAATTACAAACACAACAAAACACACAATACACACAATAATATCGCACGTATGATACACACACTGCATGGATACACAACACACATAAAAAATATACATGACACACACACACAAATTTGCACACACAACTTAAAATATATAGAAAGATATTATAGAATTATATAATATATATATATATATATAAAAATTATTCAACTAAAAATTAATTTCAAATCTTGGTTAATTTTTGATTTACAAAATAAAAGATTTGGAATTGGATTAAAATATCATAAATTTAAATTCAATTTCATATAATTATAATTTCAAATCAGTTCCAAATCTATTTTGCCAAACATAGCGGGATATTATTTGTAGGGGTGAGCATTCGGTTTTCGGTTCGGTTTTTTGCCCAAATAGAACCGAACCGAAAAATTGATTTTTTTTAAAATTAAAACCGAACCGAACTGAATTACCCGAAAAACCGAACTCGAAAAACCGAAATCCGAACTATGAAAACTGAACCGAACCGAACCGAAAAAACCGAAATATCATATAATTATCCGAAAAACCGAAAAACTGAAAATCCAAAAATAAAAAAAATTGTATGTATATATATATAATATATATATATATACATATATAAATATATATATATATATATATATATACATATATTTAGTTATTATTATATTATTAATATATATATAAATAATATTAAATATAAATTCGGTTTTTCGGTTTTTTTCGGTTTATATCCGAACCGAACCGAAAAACCGAAATTTGTGAAAAATCAAAACCGAACCGAACCGAAATCCGAAAAAAACCGAACCAAATTTTAAATTTCGGTTTGGTTCGGTTCGGATATTCGGATTTCGGGTATTTTGCTCACCCCTAATTCCTGCGGCCCATCATCACTAGACATTTTTTCCAGCTTGTTGTAGCTGATTACTTGGCCCACTATATTTGAATTTATCCAACCCTTTAGTTAATGATTCCTCAAAAAGTCGGCGATTTTATGCATCTCCACTAATTTTTTGTAACGTTTTAATAATCGAACCGGTAAGTGAATTGACGAAACTATCGGTTCACAGTTCAATCCCCTCACTATTTTCATCCCCTCTCTATCCTCCTACTCCCACTCTCCCTATCTTCTCTCTTTTATTTCCCCTCGTTTCTCTCTTTCTCCACCTCTCTGTGCCACCGCCGCCCTTGCCATGCCCTCTCTTTCTTTTCTTCCAATCTCCTTGTCTTCCTCACACTCTCTTTCTTTGGTCTAAAACGCGGCGGCTGAGCCACCGCCTTCGCCTCTTCACCTCACCGTCGCGCCCTTACATCACATATTCCATTAAATCTCCTAGTAAAATAAAAATTCAGAAGTCAAGATTAGATTCTTCTTGAAAAAATCTATTTCTATATAAAAAAATAGAACGTATTAGATTCCTTCTCATTCATAAAATTTTATTCGTTATATGCATTTTAAATTAAAAGTTGTAATATAATTTTTAATGTGATATAAAATTATAAAAAATAGATTTGAAATGAATAAATTATAGTTAGTTAAAATATTTAAATTATATTTTATCTATCTCATTTCTCTTACTTTAGGAACAAACCAAAATTTTGATTGTTTTCATTCATTTTTGTATTTTTATTTACTTTCTTTTCTTATTTTTTGTTTCCTATTACTTTTATTTTTTATTGTTTTTTTATTTTAGTTTTCAAGACATATTTTTTAATTATTATTGTAATTAAATAAAGGTTCAATGTATGAGTAATTTAATAAAAACATTAATGTGCCTTATAATGAATATACAAATATTATTTAATGCACTGTTAATAAAGTCCAGATAATTAATATTCTATATATTTTATTTGCAGAACACACATGTATCTATCTACTATAGTCAAAAAATAATTATACTATCTATATCTCATTGCAAATGCGGCGAGGTACCGGAGCTGGGGTGGGGTGCGGTGGTTGCAGCGTTCAGTACGGTTACCGCAACAACTTTTGGGTTGGGTTGTAGGGGCGGGTGCGGAGCAGTGGCCGTTCCATTGTACACGTTGGACAACATCGGTAGCAACTAGATCTGTTTTGACATCATTTTCGGCGCTCGGCACAACCATGTTGTTTGCCGCCAGATTCTTCGTCCACAGAGACCTCGACCTTCTATGACCTCCATAATCGTTGTTCAAGTTGGCAATGATGGAGTTCAATAATCAAAGAGGACCGATGAGAGAGACGGGGGAATCAAAATGGATGAGACAGAGTGAAGAAGAGTGAGATGAGTGGGTTGACTATTTTTTGGGGGTGGAAATAGCATTTTAACCTCCATGTGCTAAATATCTAAGTTGATTAAGATGGGTGCAATTGCAGCATATGGCAATTATTATAATGGTTGGTCCAAAGGACTGTTGGTTGGATTATTGAAGCAATTAATATCAAATCATACTTAAAAGCTCTTGGAAAAGATACGTCGTTAATGATCGAAGCCAAACGACAACAATATGAAGCATTAGTCCAGCTACTTGCATGCAAACTAGGGTGAACAATTTTTTTAAGAATAATTAAGTAATTTTAGGAATTTAAATTATATAATTTTCGGTATCTAAATTATGTAATTTTAGAAATTTTAATTATGTAATATTCAAATTTTTAATAATTTATTTTCATTTTAGAAAAATCACAATTTAAATAATTATGTGAATTGAAGATTAATACAAAAACGACGAATTAAAAAAGTAGAGTTGTGGCTGAAATTTTATGGTAGGATTGTTGGTGTTTTGACTGAAATTTGAAATGCTGATGTGGCGGATGAAAAGATAGAGTTGTGGCTGAAATTTTGGGGTTGAGTCTTGGATGCCCTTTTTGTTAGTACTGTGACTGTGAGAATCATTTTCAACTTTTCGATTGTGAAGATGTATGATGAATGCATCACCTTGCTCAATAAATGCACTATCTGGGTTTGAATACAATGAGGGACGAAAATTTCATTTTTTTGAAGTATAGTAAATTTCACAGCAAATACGATTATTTAATACGTTCAGTACAATATTATCATGTATTAACAATAAGAGTATTTTAATATTAACCACACCCCACACATATATTGTATTCATTTTATTTAAACTATATATATTTAGTATATTTCTATTTTTCCGTAATATGATTATATATTTCATATTAACTTTTTTGTAATATTACACTTTTGAAAGTCTAGAGTACTATTTAATTTACTCTATATAATTATTGTATGTAATTTAATTTAATTTGTATTATTAACTTAATTCAATAACTATTTTGGTACCTTATACGAGAGACAAATCTAATGTAATTTAAATCGAGATAGGGCCTATCTTTCTTCCTTCATTTCTATTTTCAAACGTCAAAAATAAGAAATCGAACTATCAGGGCTTGATAAATTATATCTCTCCAATAGAGTTGTAAACGTGAAAAAGAAGAAATGAGATTGGATCAACTTGGAGTTTTCTTTTTCTCTATTATTGAGGAAGTAGAATTAACTAATCCTTTCTAGTGATGCAGCTGCCACGAAATTGGCTTACATTAGAATATCGATTGGACAGGTAGCGTGACATGTGAGCATAGGTTAAGAGAAGTTCTGTTTAACGTTTGCCCAATTTTCCTTCTCAAAAAAGAGAAAAAAATAAACTTTTGCCTAATTTTAAAGTGAGCTATACTGGTCAGTGGTCATCAACAACTTCTCAACTAAATGTTGCACATTTAGTTCAAGTAAAAGGATGGAAATTGAAATAAAAGATAAATCAATTTCGCTAGACCGTTTTTCATCAATTCTAGCTACATCTAGGCTCTAGCAATTTAAGATAGGGTCATGATTTTGAGACATAATGTCTTTACTATAATAGAATTTAATTAGTAATTTTATATTTTTAATTGATTTTGAAATTTATGATATTGTGTGTGTAGACTTTCTTACCCTTTCAAATTTGATTTTTGATTTAAATCTCATAATTATATATATGTATAAAACAAAATAGGGATACCACTAATCCAAAATCAAATCTTCTATAATCATAATTATTTTTGTTCAGTTAACCAAGAGCTAATTAATTCATTAGTCATATAATTAAATCATTAGTATTTGCAAATTATGAAAATATTGAGGTGACTTTTCTACTCTTTCGATGTTTAAAAAACTAAAAAAAAAAGAGTTACAAAATAATTAGCTCTGAAATACAACCTCTTATAATTACTATAAGTGAATTTATGTAGATAATTTAGGTTAAAACACAATATTTGTTTTTTTTTTGTGAGTAAACACAATATTTGAAATTAATCATGTTATTCTCATCACTATAAAGGTAAGAATGAAATATGAAATAAAATTCATTTAAGATAATCTATTACCCATTTGTGTGACATTTGTCTATTATATAAATAGATAGATTCCTAAGACTATGTTATATATATTAATATTGTTATATGTCAATTATCTATAAGATGTCATAGTAGAAGGTAATAAAGAATCTTAATTGGATAAAACCAATTAGAAAGCGAGAGACAAGAAAAACTAAAAGTAATAGAACATGTTTCATAACAATAGATTGATGAAGCTACAACAACATCTACTATCTCCAAAACACAACATAGCAACAGCATTTTACTACAAGCAACTTCCCCCCACCCACACAAGTATTCATATAAATTGACCAACACAAGATCAGTTATTCCAATTCACCATAAATAAGTACTGTCTTGATTAAAACATGTTAGAAAGAGTAAGAGCCTATTATAAGGGCGTCAAGAAGTTGCTGCTTTGTGGTTTCAGTGGTGGATTGGTTTCTCGAGGTCCTCTAGAGGGCGGAAGAAGGCTTTCTGCTCCAAAACCGAGCCTGCAGCCGCACTCACATGTAACCCACGTTCCGCCCCAAGAGCCGGCTTGTGATCCTTTGCAGGGCCAAACACTCCGGTCTGAGGGTGAGGAGACCAGTACTGCTCAGGCTGGGGTGGTATTACATCGTCCGGGACCAAAGTCGCCTGGATGTGCTCCTCGGGGTTCTTTTCGTAGACGGACACGTGGACACTCCTCCTGCATATACATTACAATCAATTACTCACCTTCAAAGAAAATAGATCATCACACTATAATATAGTTCCCTAACATAATGAGCATTTTTTGAAATATTGTCTCATGTTTGAGAAGTTTACATAATTTGGTTAATTGATAATATGAGTTAGGTAGTGAACACACACTATATAATGACTTAATAGCCCACCTGAGTGGGCTAATTAGCCTAACTCAGACAAGTCAATAGTACTGAATATAAAATTAAGCCTAAAAAAATTCCGTGTGCATTATCTGGCAATGTGGTCTACGAGGCAAAAGCAGCCCACGGATAATTAAATAAGAACCCAATATTAAATTAGACGGCCCTCAAATTTAGACTTGAGTTTATGGATCTGATTGAACTAAAATCAAAGTCAAAATAAGTGCCTAAGATGGGATGGGCTGCCATATCAGGAAGTAGTAGCAACTAAGACATATAAATATATGGCTAATCGATACAAACTATATTAAGGAACAATATTTCGCAATAAATGAGAAAATAATATAATTCTGCTGAATTTCCTAAATTTATCACCTCCAATCACCCCTAAGACAATCAAAACATAAGCACATCAGGTTTATAAGTTGAACAGTCAAACATCTGCAGATTGAATTCCGGTTATAAAAAGAAAAGAATAATGCTTCATTTCTGAATGTAGATACCAAAAGCCAGTATGATGCAAGAAACTCTATATCTGAAGAAAATACTAGCTAGTGGTCCAATTGCAAAAAGTATTCGGGTGATGTGTTCTTAATTTCTATGTAATAAATCAAGAATACAGAAAAACGGTAGTTAGTTCGTCCCCATCTACAATGGAGATCATTAAGTGTAATTTACGGCTCATGTGATGTCCTTATCCCAACTAACTTACCATATACAAAATGAATTAGTTTAATAGTATAAGGTTATAGTGATATTAATATCAATATTTTAAGCCGGCAGATTTGAATTATAGATACATTTAAGTGGAAAAAGTGACATTCAACAAATGTAACAAGAAAAATTATGTTACGGACACATCATAGATCTCTCTACCTCATCTTGTAGCTCAAATTTCAGTTTAAATCTGCATGATATGCTTTTCAACTTCTCCAGAAAACTTCATACTCAAAACAAAATTCCTCATCTAGTTTACGTGAACGATGAGGATCCTAAATCATGCTGCAATGTAAAAATCCCCAACAAATCCAGAAAAACAATTTCAATTAGTAAAACAGATTAATGGATGAATCCTGTATGTAATCCAAAACTTAGACCATGAGTGTTTCAGCGAAGAATGCTACCACAACTCCTATCACAAAGAGGAAACAATCAACAAAATTTAGAAACCATAGATTGCAAATTCTTAAAAGTCCGCAACCAACAAGTGCACAGAGACAGAACAATCCGCCATAGCCAAGCAGTGATGTAATTATACATACACACACAATTACAAAAAAAAAAAAACAAAAACAAAACAAAAACGCATAATACACACACACACACACACCTGATGGGTGAAGGAATGACAGAACGGATCCGACCGCCAACCAATCGCTTTCCGAAACTCGCCAGTCTGGAAGCCTGCAAATTAGCTGCCATACAAATAATACAAGGTTTCTTTTTGAGAGAGAAGAAAATTTGAAGAATGAAGTGAAGTAATATTAAGTGCTCAAAATGTGAAGGGAGAGTGGCCCCTTTTATAGCATGCGAGGTAGGTGCAACACTGTTATCGTGTTTCTTCGTTTTTCTAATTTTTCTTCGCATCCAAACAGATAATTGCCTTTTTCGTTATTTGGTTCCCGCCTTGGCACCAAACCCGCATCCAGTACCAGTACCGTCAAATTATGGCCCGGCTTTTGTCGGCTGCGGTCGCAGGTAACGGATTTGGATTATATAAATATAATATTGGCGTTCTCATTTACAGCAAAGTTGGTCGTATGCGGTATGCCTAATTGTAAATTTTATTGTCAAATTTTGTTTTTTCCCATTTTTGTGTATACACCGTTGATAAATAATGTTATCTTTCAATCAGTGAGTGCCAAACGAATTAATTCTTTCTTTCAACTTGGAAAATAGAGGGGTTGAAATTCATACAATACATAAGTAACAGATTCAGTCGTAAATAATTATTCAAAAATTTAGATAGTTACTTCCAAAAAAAAAAGCTGTATATTTTCTTATTTATTCGAAACATCGAAAATAGCAGATGGAGATATATATAATATTCAATTTTCCTAAAAAAGAAAAACAAAAAAATGACACGATTTGTTATTAGATGGATTTTTGTGTCAAAGTACAATCATCGGACAAGTGGGAATATCCAAATAAATCCATGTGAAAGGTATGGTAGAGGTAGAATACGTGGATCCTACAACGGCGTTATCCGTGGGACTCTTGTAAGTTGTAACTAATTTTTCGGTTAGGAATTGATTAACTTCTGCCCCTCTCATTGGAGTTAATCCTTTGAAATTCAATACTTTATTACATATATGTACAAGATTACAAATATAAATTTCTTATTTTGTTTAATATGCATAATTTAACCGTTAATGGCACTTCATAAGAAAAACGAGGGAGTAATTCATAACAACTTGATGGAATATAACGTGACAATTGTTTATTCTAAAACTACACCCGGAGTCTGATTTCGAGGCTTAGGCATTTGACTAAATGTAATTAAATAAAAAAGTAAAGTAGTATTCGCGGAGAATATTAATAGCACTAATATAAAAAAAGCTAATTTACGAGGTTTTGGTTTGTGAATGAGAATAAAATGCAAAATGAGGAAATGAGAAATATAATCTATTATAGTTGCGTTTAGTGTTTGGTGATTTAATTGAAAAATGAATTGTATTTTTATTTTGCATAATAAATATTTCTAATTTTTAACCGGATTAGTGCATCAATAATTCTATTGTTAAGCAAAGCAATACCTACGGTTTCAATGATTCTATTGTTTAGTACCATAATAGGTACTGATTTCATTGAAATACATATGATATCTTCGGTTTAAAGATTTTACAAATAAATCTCAGGATTCGAGCTCCCATAACCTTGTTAATTTAGTAAAGCGGCCAAAATATTGCAAGTCTAATTATTATTTCAACTATACAGAAAGTAATGTCAAGCTCCCAATATTGACAAATACATCATGTTTGAATAGAACATTTGCTGTGAATTGTTAAATTATAGTATTTTTTTTTTCTTACTTTGTGACCTCTCCACTAAGTAGGCATGGACCATGACCTGTGACAGAGTCTTAAGTCTCCATTCAAATTTATATTTACATTAATCAATTGGATCAAACTTTTCTACATATTGATTACAGTCACAGAATTATATACTCTGATTCCGATGCCGCCCCACCTCATCGCCTTAAACTCGAATCCTTATGATACATGTTAAGACTAAGTAAAAAATTATTTAGTAAAGGGAGAAGTATAACTTGTTTACTTCATTAGATATTTTTCAATGCAAATAAAGTTCTCCGAAAGCAAAATAAAAATGCATGACTGTCAACATAAGTATATATAAAATATTTTTCCCCTTAATTCATCTAACAAAAACCCAAAAGTCAAGTTGGATTTTCAAAATTGGTTTAACTTGAGCGAGTAGTGTTGATTTATTTTGACCTCCGCCTGTTAAATTTTCTTTTTGCCTTAAATTTTAACACTATCTTGTAGCATATATATGCATAATCATCTAAATTCTACATTTTTACGCATCCTCAATTATTTTCCTTTATTACCATTTGAATTTTGCAGAAATACTACTAAATTATTTAAAACAAGAATAATTGAAAGTGTTGAGTCTGTCTAACCGCTAACAAATGTTATCGAAAGTCCCACCATCAAATTTGATTCTGTATCTCATTACAACGGTCAAAACATAAATAAAATTATCCCACTCTTGTATAAACCGTGGGACATAAAAGCATTAAGTTATGCCATAAACCGGGGGATGTAAGAGCGCTAAGCTTTTTAAATAAGCTGAGGGTCATAGGAGTTTAATAAGTTGATGGTCATATGAGCTTTATGCTATGTCATAAGCCGAGGGGCAGAAGAGCATTAAGCTCATTCATAAATGGAGGGACATTGGAGCATTAAGCTTTTTCAAAATTTTCATAATATATATTATACTCTTTAATAAGTTGATGGTCATATGAGGGTTATGCTCTTTCATAAGTCGAGAGATAGAGCTAGACGTGTTGAGCTTTTTCACAAATCGAGAGACATTGAAGTATCAGCTATAAGCTCGTTCACAAGAGCATACATACATGACTAATAAGCTCTTGATAAACCGATGGATATGAGAACGTTAAGTTCGGCCATAGCCTGAGGCATATAAGAGTGCTAAGCTCTTTAATAAGGCAACGGTAATAAGCCGAGGGTAATAGAAATTTTATGATCATTCATAAGCCGAGGGACAGAAGGGCATTAAACTCGACCATACACAAGAGACATTGGAGCATTAAGCTCTTTCATAATTTCATGGACATATTAGGGCCGTTCTTAAGCCTAAGGATATATGAGCAGTAAACCTCTAGTAAACCGATGGTCATAAAAGACTTATGGTCTTTCATAAGCAGATGGATAAAGATGTGTGGACCTTTTTATCATAAAACGAGAGACATTAGAGCATCAACTATAAGCTCATTCACAAGAGCATACGTACGAGAATATAAGCTCTTTTATAAACCGAGGATATAAGAACATTAAGTTCTACCATAAGTCGAGGGACATAAAAGTGCTAAGCTCTTTGATAAGCTGAGGGTCACATGAGGCCGAGGGTAATAGGAGCTTTATGTTCTTTCATAAGACGAGGGATAGAAGAATATTAAGCTCATTCATAAACCAATGAACATTGGAGCATTTAGCTCTTTCAAAATTTTCACGAACATATTAGGTCGTTCATAAGTCGAGGATATATGAGCAATATACTCTTTAATAAGTATAGGGTCAAATGAGAGTTATGTTCTTTTCAGCCGAGGAATGGAGACACATTGAGCTTTCTCATAAACCGAGAGACATTGGAGCATCAACTATAAGTTCGTTCACAAGAGCATACATACATAAGTAATAAGCACTTTTATAAACCAATGGATAAAAACATTAAGTTCTGCCATAAGCCTAGAGATATAAGAGCCCTAAGCTCATTGATTAGCCAAGGGTCATAGTAGTTTAATAAGCCGAAGGTAATAGAAGTTTTATTCTCTTCATAAGCCTAGAGACAAAAGAACGATAAACTCATTCATAAACCAAGGGACATTTGAGCATTAAACTATTTTACAATTTTCATGAACATATTAGGTCGTTTATAAGTTGAGGATTTATGAGGAGTATACTATTTAATAAGCAAAGGGTCATAAGAGAGTTATGTTTTTTCATAAGCCGAGGGACAAAGACACGTTGGGCTTTTTTATAAACCAACAGTCATTCGGTCATATGAGATAAATTTGTAGGAACTTATAAGGTCATTCATAAGCCGAGAATATTTGACCAATATACTCTTTAATAAGTCGAGGGTCATATGAGTATACTCTTTCATAAGCCAACGGACAGAGATGCGTTGAGCTTTTTCAGAAACCGGGAAACATTGGAGCAACAACTAAAGCTCAATCACAAGAGCATACAAACATGAGCAACAAGCTCTTTTATAAACCGATGGATATAAGAACATTAAGTCTACCATAAGCCGAGGGATATAAGAGCGCAAAGTTCTTTGACAAGCCGATGGTAATAGAAGTTTTATACTCTTTCATAAGCTAAGGGACGGCAGAGCGTTAAACTCATTCATAAACCAAGGGACATTGGATCATTAAACTCTTTCATAATTTTCATGAGCATAATAAGTTTTTCATAACCCGAGGATATATGAACATTATACTCTTTAATAAGCTGAAGTTCATAGGAGAGTTATGATCTTTCATAATCCCAGGAAGAGAGACGATTTGAGCTTTTCAATGAAACGAGGGATACTGGCGCATTAACAATAAGCCCATTCACAAGAGCCTACAAAAATGAGCAATAAGCTCTTTTATAAACCGAGGGACATAAGAACATTAAGTTCTGCCATAAGCCGAGGGACATAAGAACATTAAGCTCTTTAATAAGCCGAGGGACATAGGAATTTAGTAAGCCGAGGGTAATGGGAGCTTCAAGCTCTTTCATAAGCCGACAAACGGCAGAGCATTAAGCTCATTCATAAACCGATGGACATTGGAACACTAAGCTCTTTCATAATTTTCAAGAACATATTAGGTCTTTCATAAACCGAGGAACAGAGACGTGTTGAGCTTTTTCATGAAACGGGGGACATTGGAGTATCAATTATAAGCTCATTCACAAGAGCAGTTAGACATGAGCAATAAGTTCTTTTATAAACCGAGAGACATAAGAACATTAAGTTCTGCCATAAGCCGAGGGACATAAAAGTGCTAAGCTCTTTAATAAGGCGATGGTCATACGAGTTTCATAAGTTGAGGATAATAGGAGCTTTATGCTCTTTCATAAGCCGAGGGACAAAAGAGTGTTAATCTCATTCGTAAACCTAGGGATATTGGAGCATTAAGCTCTTCGATAATTTTCATGAACATATTATGTCGTCCATAAGCCGACGATATATGAGCAACATACTCTTTAATTAGCCAAGGGTCATAAGAGACTTATGTTATTTCATAAATCGAGGGACATAGATGTATAAAGCTCTATCATACACTGGAACATTAGCTATAAGTTCGTTCACAAGAGCATATTGACATGAACAATAAGCTCTTCTATAAAACCGAAAGGCATAAAAACAATAAGTTCTGCCATAAGCCAAGGGACATAAGAGCGCTAACCTCTTTAATAAGTTGGGAGTCCTAGGAGTTTAATAAGCCGCTTTATGCTCTTTCATAAGCTGAGGAACAAAAGAGCTTAAACTCAATCATAAATCAAGAGATATTGTAGCATTAAGCTCTTTCATAATTTCATGAACATATTAGGTTGTTTATTAAGCCAATGATATATATAAGCAGTATACTCTTTAATAAGCTGAAAGTCATAAGAGAGTTATGCTATTTTATAAACCGATGGACAGAGATGTTTTAAGATTTTTCATAAAATATGGGACATTGGAGGATCAGGTATAAGCTCATTCACAAGACCAGAATAGAGCTTAAACTCATTCATAAATCAAAGGATATTGGAGCATCAAGCTCTTTCATAATTTCATGAACATACTAGGTTGTTCATAAGTTGAAGATATATATTAGCAGTATACTCTTTAATAAGCCGAATGTCATAAGAGAGTTATGCTCTTTCACAAACTGAGGGACATACATGTATTGAGTTTTTTTCATAAAATGAGGGACATTGGAGCATCAGGTATAAGCTCATTCACAAGAGCATAATAGAGCTTAAACTCTTTCATAAATCAAGGGATATTGGAGCATCAAGCTCTTTCATAATTTCATGAATATATTAGGTTGTTCATAAGTCGTTGATATATATGAGCAGTATACTCTTTAATAAGCCGAAGGTCATAAAAGAGTTATGCTCTTTCATAAATTGAGGGACAGACGTGTTGAGCTTTTTCATAAAACGAGTAACATTGGAGCATCAGGTTTAAGCTCATTCACATGAGCAATAAGGTCTTTTATAAACCGAGAGACATAAGAACATTAAGTTTTGCCATACGCCAATGGACATAAGACTGCTAAACCTTGTAATGAGCCGATGGTCATAAGAGTTTAACAAGCCAAGGATAATACGAGTTTAATGCTCTTTCATAAGCCGAGGGACAAAAGAGCATTAAACTCATTGATAAACTGAGGGACGTTGGAGCATGAAGCTCTTTCATAATTTTTATGAACATATTAGATCGTTCATAAGCCAATGATATATGTGCAGTATACTCTTTAATAAGTTGAGGGTCTTAGGAGAGTTATGCTATTTCATAAGCCAAGGGACAAAGAGGTAATAGAACTTTATCATAAAATGAGGGACACTGGAGCATTAGCTATAAAATTGTTCATAAGAGGATAAAAACATGAGCAATAAGCTCTTTAACAAGTCTTGGGACATAAGAACATTACATTTTGCCATAAGCCAAGAGACATAATAGCGCTAAGCTCATTAATAAACTTATGGTCATAGGAGTTTAATAAGCCGAGGGACTAAAGCGTTAAGCTCATTCATAAACCGAGGGACATTGGAGCATTGGAGCATTAAGCTGTTTCATAATTTCCTAAACATATTCGGTCTTTCATAACCTAAGGATATATGAGCAGTATACTCTTTAATTAGCTGAGTGTAATAGGAGAGTTATAAGTTGAGGAATAGAAGCATAATAGAAACTTAAGCAGCCAATTTCATCAATTACCACAATATTAAAATCAAACGGACAAGCTGGAATAGCTAATAATCGTTATCAAATATTTAATCATGTAATAAAGTGCTTAGGTCTTGTAAACCAAGTTGAAATGATAAGTCACCAAACCTTGACGAGATATGTATTTGAGTTTAGAATTTAGAACATGCCTGCATTTCAATTTTATAATCATACATATTAATAGCAGAAGTGAAAAACAAAGATGGAGCAAAACTACTAAAACAAAATTTCTGACTTGTGACATTCCCATTTCCATCTAAGTATGTTTGTACAATATATTTACCTCAAAACATCTATCTATTTGTACACCATGCATCCATCCTTTGTCAAGTTGGATTATCCTATGAATCAAGTTCTTACCTGAACTCTTTCCCCCTTGAAGTGAATTTATTTCCATTTTATTTGGTATTTTGACAAGAACTGTTTTTGTTTATCATTTCGACCTAACACCTAAAAGGCTCGTGCAATTCTTCTAACAGTATCTTCATCTGGTTTCACTCTCAACTCCTCCATGCCAACAAATACCTAATGTCTTATAACCATAATAGATATTCAACACAAGATAGACTATGAAAAAGTGTTAATTGTCATAGAGAACAGAAAAAACCTACATATTTAGTCAATGATCTGATTCATAAAGGAATTGCTGCCAATGCTAATAAAAAATCTAATAACTAGTAGAAAATGAGGAACAATCACCTCTATAACATTATTTGGTATATTATGACAGTCGTACAAGGTTATCATCCTGAAAACAGCCTCTTAGAAATAAATCGATCATCTGCATGTAAAATCATGTCCCATAGCATTTTTGCTTCGTCTGGCCTTCTATCCATGTCAAATCCCAGTAGGACGTGGTCATAGGTCGCCATTGTTGCTCCTTGACCTTTGCTCAACATCCACTTGGCCACTTGCTAAAATTTGTATGAGCTGTCCTATATTCAGGATGCATACGCATCGCTTCATATTTTAAACATAACACATGTACGGTCTTGTCAAAGTACTAACATGTCACCAGATGGCCAAAACCTAGTATTCAGATAGTTGAGATGCAAGTAATTCAGCTACATCTAGTGGTCATTTATTAATATATGACCCAAAGCAACAGAAGATGCATAGACAGTAACTTAGAGTATGAGGATCAGACATTACTACATTCACAAAACTGAAACAAATTTATTGACATCATATTGCAATCTAGCAATCAAAATCATTCTAGAATAGGTTAATCAATAAACATATATGTTAGGAAAAACACATATTAGAATTAGATGCAATAACATTAGAAAATTCAAAACTGTTTTCCAGTTATAGGCTCTGGGGTTCACACACACAGTTCAAAGCTCTCCAAGATTTATTCCAAATTGGACTTACGAGAGAAATGATCTCTCAAGGATCGTTGGTGATTGGACGTTAGTCGTCTGTCACATCGTCCACACGAGCATCAACCAATGGAGGCTCGACAAAGCCATGTCCATGAAGTTAAAAAGAAAATGGCTTTGTGCACTCAACAATCTGATTCTGTGTTTTGGTCGAAATATTATAGACAGATGATCAGGAAATATACTATCTTTATTATTCTAGTTAATTGCAAAATATAACTTATTCAAGTTATGAATTTACTATGTGCTTCCCAACACATCCTTCTCTATAAAATATTGCAAGAAATTTTAACCAAGAAGAGTGATTATGTTGCAAAATTTCATGGTGCATTTTTTGTTGCAGACAACAGTGGAATGAAGGCTTAATTGCATCCAAACATTGATAAAGAAGTCATATTGTATGGGCAATTAACCTATTATGATTCATATGTACTGATCGTTCTATTACTACTCTGAATGAAAGATAAATCCAGATAAAGCAATACATTTATAAATAAATAGGGCAACCAGTCACATTAGTCACTAGCCACTCAAGATATCAATTTTCTAATACAAGATAAGTGATCCTTAGACCAATCGAAAGTTCGATTGCACCAGATTCAGACACACGAAGCAACGAATCATGGTCTTCTAATGTTCAAGCAACATTGATATTTTCTCATGCATTGCTATATTATTCGTTCTGTATTTTTTTTAAATAAAAAATAAAATCAACTTACCTCTTTCACAAATTTGCAAGCGGGATGCACTACCAACCTGCATAACTAAGAGAAGGAGAAAATACTTGTTCAGTAAATTTCAAATATAGAAACTGAGTAAGTGAGAAACCGTACCAAATCGAATAGGACGGGGGAAGCCGTGAAGAGGACGGCGGAAAATGTGAGAAAATTTTGGTTCGCGCCAATTTCAGTCTACAATGAAAAATCGAAGAAAAAGAGCCTTGAAGAGGACGATGGATTCTCTCTATGAAAGCAATCGAAGAAGAAGATGCATGAAGAGATGACGGCAGATTCAGTCCTGAAGATAGAGAACGGCGAATTCAGTCCCAGATGACGCCATCAATTTCTCATTATGGAAAATTGAAAAAAGGCTTGAAGAGGAAGACAGATTTAGTCCAAATGGTTCTAAGGGTTCACATAGGATATATTTTTTATTTTAAAATTTTACTAAGAATAAAATCGTCCTTGTGATTTTCAATCATGAATTAAATAAGTCTACCAAACACTGAGCTATGATATCTGAATTTTTTGTTATCTAATCTACCAAATATCTAGATAAAATATCCAATCTTACTTAATCAAGATAAGATATCTTGTTTTTAATTTAATCTAGACTAATCTGCGCAGTCACAACTCCATCGTTAGGGAGAGAGAGCGGCGCAAGTGAGTTGGACACGTTGAAGGATGCGTTGTCCACATACTTAAACGAGAATATGAAAAGACGTGGGAGAAAGTTCGCTTTTACGAAAATGGGCGGGCAACGAGTGGGCCGGACCCAAGAGTACAAAGCACAAGGCCGACGGGCAATTCAGTACGAACGGAGATATCGAAGTTGAGCCCGATATCGAAGTTGAGCCCGTTCCGAACAAAGAGCTAAGTAGGAGCTGCCCCATTGGCCAGAAGGCGGCGAAGCGAAAGGGAAATGGTAAGGCAATCACTGCAGCGACAGAGAAGATTAGCCACATACGATTCGCAATAGACAACACCACTCACACTGCCTTGCTCAAGTTGTTCCTCGAAGCCAACACATTTGACACGTCTAAAATGATGGATGAACAAGCCGAGAACCTCTGCCAACTTGTCAACAATTTGAAGCAACAATTGGTATTTTTTTAGTTTTAGTTTTTATTTATGTAATTTAGGATTAGGAGTTTAATTTATGTAATTTTATTGTTTATAATGTAATTTAGGTTTTTTTATTAATGCGATTTTCTAATTTCTGAAAATAATTTTAGAATTTTAATTATATTATTCAAGTTAATTCGATTTTAATTATGAAATTGAAAATTATATGAATTATGAAAAAAAAAAAAGAATGAATAGTGTAAAAGAAAATTAAGGCTTGACCTCTATTGAAGGGTAAAATTTGATATATATTGTAAAACCCCACTTAGTCGAAAATCGAATTGCAATCGAAATTTGATCCCACTATATGAACAATTCATAAGATGTAGAATTGGAACAAAGCATTTATGAACACATGCACAGATAAACACTTGAAAGTAGATGTAGCTTCACTAAAAGAACTTGAAAGATGTTACAGCATCATAGTCAAAAGCATTTATGAAACACATGCACAGATAAACACTGAAAGTAGATGTAGCTTCCCTAAAAGAAGTAAATGTAGGTGACCACACTAATCTATCACGGCCTTCATCAGCTTTATATATTTATCATAACTATATCGCACTTGAAACTTATTTCTTTACAAAATGACTCGTCATCCGATCGACATACGTGTCGATGGTTCCAATCAAATTCTTGGGAGTAACAAAATGCGTAATTAATTTTGTGTATATGTTATAACAAAATAAATAAATAAAATTGTGTATATGTATAATATTGCATTCAACCTCCCCCTCTAGTCTTACACTAAATATAATTATTATGTACGCATGCAAAAATTAAATAAATAGAACATTTTGTAGAAGAAAAAGACTAAATAAAACATGATCTGACTCGGCCTCGGACTCTGTCACACTTTGTTCATTAATGCAACATTGCTAGTATCGATGCCACATCGTAGAGAACCAAAAGCCAAAACAAGTATTTATTTATTTCTGTGTCATGCATATCTGGAGGTTTCGTACCATGCACCGACACCACCCTTAGATAAGTGACAATTTAATAATAGGATATTCTATCTGATATAATTTTAAAAAAAAGATCATCTTTTTTTTTTTTTAGAAATATAATGCATTTTGTAAATTAATGATAATTATTATAAAATAGAAGAAGTCCAGTACGATTCAATTATAGAGTTAAAAACAAAGTGAAAACCTGCAGCCACTAAAGAGAGAAATTAATTAAGTAAACCCGAAAAAAATGTTTAATTATTCAAACTGATAATGGCATTGGCAGTACAGCGGTAGCAGTAGTTGCTTCAGTTCCACACTTTCCTCAACTCGCGCAAACCGGAAATTTAGTCGGTTCAGTGTCTTCGGCATTTCGTCACCGTGGCAATTGATTAGAGAGAAGAAAGGAAAATGGAGGTGGAGAGAAAAAAGGTGATTGTAGTATGCTTTGTAGTCGGATTGCTCGGGCTGCTATCTGCTGCGACAGGCTTTGCTGCGGAAGCTAAGCGGATTAAGGTAGGTGTAGATTTTGTTATTAGTTATTGCCTGCTGAATCATGAAGATTAATGGAGTAAGAAGTTATGATTTTACTGGATCAGAACACCGACTTTTGTTTCTCTTTTTCTCCCCTTTTTTGGCGAGGATGAATCAGTTGCATATTGGCTAAACAAAATGATAGGCATTCATATATTGTTTTTAGGTTTCGAGAGAATTGAATCACTAGCATCCATAGAATCGTTTGATCTATAAAGTTTAGATAATGGATCAGAGCTTCCAACTTCTAGCTTACTTTTAGTTTAGTAATTAAGCAGTAAGCGCCAATGGATGTTTGAAGATGAAATTCAATTTCCTTTTTTTGGCTAATTAAGATGTGTGCTTTTGGTTAGATGATAGTAGATGCTGTTTGTGTTGGCTGAACTTGAAGTGTGAGAAAGCAGCTTTACTGTCATATTTGCTCCCTGTTCCTTCTCTAAGTTGATTGCTTGACTGCCTCACGAAAAGCGACGTTAAACAGTAATCAGATCGTGATGTTAAGTGAAAGTGCACAAACTGAGTTTGTTGATCGTATGAGCCATGAGTTTACTTAGACTTGTGATTTCATAGTAGCAACCATGTCACATGTAGTTCACAGTGAGCCTTGAGTGTGTGAGCAAATGATATTTGCTGACAATTTGTGAACCTGCAGTCAGTCCCAGTTTCTCCGATTTTATCCACTGTCATCTTGTATCATCCTTCTCTTGGCTAGAAGTAACATGCTGTCTCTAAAGCTGAATTGCTTGTTTCAAACGACCTAAAAATTTAGTTGTCAAACACAAAAGCTATTGACTGTTGAGGTACCTTGCTTGACGATTTAGTTCATTACATATGAAATATGCATAAAAACAAAGTCAAGTGGTTTGGTTTATATTGTGATTCAGGTGACTGATCTTTGGTATGAAGAAATGAGTAATGGTAGCATTCTTTTGAAATTTTCAGTTCTGGTAGTTATAATCAGTTGCAGTTACCAAGGTGGATGGATGGTAGTTAATCGATTAGCTGTAATTGGACCATTTGTTTGTTTTGTAGGGTGATCAGGTCCAGTTTCAGTCTCCTGAAGAATGTATGTATCCCAGAAGTCCTGCCCTAGGACTTGGATTAACGGCGGCTGTCGCTCTCATGATTGCTCAAATTATCATAAATGTTGCAACTCGATGCGTTTGTTGTAGAAAAGGCCCACATCAGTCAAATTCTAATTGGACTACAGCTCTGATCTGCTTTATCATTTCCTGGTAACTTAACCATTTACAAGTTTCTTCACTGCCATAGTTTTGTTTGTTCGTTTACATCAAATCTTTCTAATTGCGTGTGCAGGTTTACATTTGTCATAGCATTCCTTCTGTTGCTAACTGGCGCAGCTCTGAATGATCAGCATGGTGAAGAGAACTTGTACTACACCAACTACTACTGTTATGTTGTAAAACCCGGAGTTTTCGCTGGAGCTGCTGTGTTGTCCCTTGCCAGTGTCATTCTGGGGATAATTTATTATCTAACCTTGAATTCAGCAAAGAACAGCAACGCATGGGGTGCACCTGTCCCTCCTCCTCAAAGTCACATTGCAATGGCGCAACCTCAGCTTCCTCCTCAAGATCCTTTGTTCGTGCATGAGGACACTTACATGAGGCGCCAATTTACATAAGTCACACTTGTCTTGTGTCTAGTCTATCACTCTGTAGTCATTATGCCAATTTGTTACAAAATTAGACCCTCTTGCTTTCCTGTCTGCAGTCATTGGTAGATAGTCTTTTGTGTGATTTGACTTGAGGATGTGAAAATGGTAGTTAACCAAAATACTGATCCCCAAAACATTGAAAGAAAAGCAGCAGCAATTTTTTTCTAAATAAAAAAGATGCAGTTACCATATATTCTTGATAGTTTGTACAAGTTTGAGATTGTCACGATGGGTGACTTAAGCCAACAAGCAAAAATATGTATGATTTACAATTACAATCATTTACAAAAGATATGTATGTGTATATATATATATATAAGGTCTGTCTCAACTATATTTCTCCATTGCCACCGATCATCTGATGCGGTTCAAGTGAGCGAATGGCTCTGTGTTTGTCTTTGGTGCAGGCTTAGCAACTTCAGGTGCCCCAAAAACATTCCAAAATCGAAGAGTCTCATCTCCTGCTGCAGATGCAACTGTGCACCCATCCGGGCTCTGAGCCATATAAAGAACTCGAGAGGTATGCCCAGTGAGTTCAGCCACCTTCACCATTGATGGGTACTTCCAGAGAGTGAGCTGATTGTGTGTGAAACCATGTGAACTCAGCAGCTCGCGCTCGTTTTTGTTCCACAGAAGAGCACAGACTTGTGAGCCAGTGTCCACTGAGTTCAAGCACGCGCCAGTGTGTGTGTTCCAGAACTTGATGCACCTATCTCCAGCGCCTCCACCAGAGGCCAGTAAGTTGCTCTGGAAGGGACACCACGCGAGTGCTTTAACAGCAGCAGTATGCTCCTCGAGCCTGTGAAGCCACTGAGTAGGAGCATTTGATGCTGCCATGGATCTGTCCCAGATTTGAAGGACATTGTCGTTTCCACCACTAGCCAATTGCTGCCCAGATGCTGACCACTTAAGCCCACAAACTTCTTGGTCATGTCCGGCATAAGTTTCAACGATGTGAGACCTCACTCTCACATCATTGTTGAAGATCTGACCGTCCATACCTCCAGTTGTTAGGATGTGATTGTTCCAGTCCATGGCACCAACTCGCGATCTGTGCCCTCCTTTTAAGGTTCTCAGCTGCAGAACCATAACGGAACAGAGTGAGTATTCGATTTCTTGAAAGATAACACAGCAAACGCGATCATATATAGGCACTCACCAGTCTGTTAGAGGTAGAATCCCATAGCTGAACTTCTGAGTTGTTGAGACCAACAGCAATATGCCTTCCATCAGGAGCCCATTTGACACTGGTAACTGGGCCACATTCTTCATCGATAGTAACGAGTTCGGAGGTAGCGCCATCAGAAGCATCCCATAAATAAACAGTGTGTCCAAGAGCGATAGAAAGAACATTGCTGCTGCCCCAGTCCAATAAATTCAAATAATAATCATCCATAAGATCAGGGGCATCTAGTGTCTTCTCAGAAGTCTGCACAAAGATATGCAATACACAAAGTTATATAACCTAGTAGTCAACCTGTATTCAAAACTCCATGTATCTTCATCAGCACCAACCTGGGGAATGTGACGACGTGGTTTGGCAGATTTGATTTGGTGAGCAGCGGATGAGAAATCATTGGGGATTGCCTCTACTGGGGTTGGTGGTTTGTTCTTGAAAGCCAAAATCCGAGTTCTGTTCATGTTGAAGGTTTCTGCAAGCTGCTTCCTGTATGCTTCTCTGGATGGAGAAGAGGTTGCAGATGGGTTTTCCTTACCTGTAAGCATGTAATTAGCATAGTCGAAATCCATTGCTGACCTATTTGGTATGAAGCGATCCAACTGCAAGAACAGGAAGAAGCAATTACAACAGGCACAAACAGTCACTTATCAGGAATTATGCAATCAACAAATTAAAGTTGATATTTCTGCTATGCAATCAACCGAGATTTCTCAAAGTTACAGAAATAATTGAAGGAATAGTAAACAATTTACTAAAATAGCATACATTCTCCTTTGAATTTCTTCTATGCATGAGCTTCTCCTGCAGCGGGAGTTGCGACTTACTCTTGTTTGGTGTGGAAGATAAGTTGATATTTCCTGTTTCCATATGTTAGCACAAAAAAGTAACAGCAGAAATAGGCAAATATAAAAGTAAACAAATTCCCAAGAAAAATAATCCAAGGATAAATCGGAGCCTGCAGAAGAATAATCAGTATAAAGCAGTTCAAATTTGGATTAGTTAGACTGAAACAATAACAGAGACAGATTGTGAGCGATTGAGCACAAAGAGATGAATGAATAATTGCTTGTTGGTAGGAAAACTTGTTGAATCGAGGGGTTTATATAGTGGATGAATTTTGTGACTAGGGTTTTGCTGGGTTAACGGCTCATTTAGGGAGGAAAAGAGCCGTTGGGATTGACTTGACGAAATTGCCTCGCTGCAAAGGAGGGCTTCTTCTCTTAATCATAGGGGTAGTTTATGTCATTCCAATTGGGCTGATTCACTGTTTTGGGATTTACTTTATTTATTTAATTAAGTATTCAAATTAACAAAACTCACACATTAATTCCTCCAACAAATCAACAATAAAAATACCCATGACAGCATTTCTAATTACATTATCTCTAATTACTTATTTACTTGTTAAAAACTGTCGAATTGACGCTCAAATCTCATTGAGTCTGAAAAATTAAAATTAGTTTTAACACTATATTAGTTACGTCAAACGCGAACTCGTATTTGTGTTATTTTATTTATCTATGGTACTGCGTGTCTTTTACTAGGTTTACCAAGTTGTAACTTGTAACAAGTGTTTTTGATTTAGATTTTGTGATTCCTACATTTAAAGTGATGTTTGTTATATTGGATATAATATATAAGATTGACATGAATGATGATGATTAGATATCTAACTCTGGGATGATAAATAATCACTAATTGAATTATTAGATGTGAATAGAGGTATTCATAATGAACCGAATCATAAATTAAATTATTTTATTAATTATGTCTTATCATTCAAATCAAATAAATATTTGGTAGTTATTCGATTTGACAATTCTCATTTTAGGGAGTGTCATTGTTAAAAAGAACAACAAATTTAGAATACAACATCAATTAAATAGTCAATAAAAGACCGGTGGGCGCTTGGTTTATTTCATCTGAATCTCCTCTGCTCAATTTTTTATTTTTTTTTAATGAGAGACGTTTGACAAAATTATTATAACTTGTAAGCAACATCAGTTTGGAATTTTAACCCAATCCGAAATTGATAAGTTTGATCCGAATCGATCGAAAAAGAAGAGTTATTTATGGAATTTTTTATTATTACTTGGATTTTCAAACTTAATATGATTTTAAGTTGTAAATTAAGATTCAAAAGTTACTCGGAAATGGATCTCGTCTCTATCAACAAGCTCAAACACGCATTGTGTCCTAGCACGCACTTGATTGTCCTTGAGAAATTTTTTCTACCCAGCCTGCAACCTTATCTTATAGCCTCTGCTCATAATGGACACATCCCAAGTTTGGTCTCCGACACTAAGTTTGTCTTCGACCTTGCGGGCCGTGTTGCACACGTATTTATTCTAAAAGCGCACCAACAAGTTCTAAGAAGGTTTTAAAAAAACGGTATCAATGTATTTTTACATAGGTATAGGTTTGAAGTATGTATCGTTTACGTCGATCACAAATTGATACTTACCACGCATGTCTCTATGTGTGACTTATGTAGTTGAAGTGTGAACTTCGGCATACCACCGGTTTCTACAGCTTCGGAGTCGTCACTTTCGTTTTCGGTTTCAGTGCTTTCACTGCCATTTGTATCCTCAGTCCCACTGTCCGACTTTTCGGACTGCTCAGCTCGCACTAATCACCAATTTGATGATTATTTTATCAGCCCAAATTTTGGACGATTGTTTAATCATCTTACAATCTATAATATACAATTTCCAAAATATTCTACAAAAATTATTAGTTGATTTGTTTGTTCTTAACTTATGCATTTTTGCATGATTATAAAAATAAATAAATAAAAGAATCATTTTTTTCTATTTTTTGTATTTTTGTCATAATCCTTCTTACTCTATCATATCAATCTTATCCATTTCATCTACCAAACCAAATGCTCCTAAAAATTCTTAATATTTTGTTAATGTAATTACTAATTACAGAGATTATAGTCAATTTTATTAATGTAGTCACTCGTCACGTCAATTATCAATATTAGGACATCCGCTCTAGTTGAAAAAAAGAAAAAAAAAAAAAAAAAAACTTGACACTTGTGTGTCATTTTAGCAACTACTTAATTTTGACAAACCTCCAACTTTCCTCCACTGTAAGAAAATCCCCAAAACACTATTCAATGAACTCCACCTATCATAACTCTATTTTTCAATGAACTCCACCTATCATAACTCTATTTTTTCAACATATCCACACACACATATATACAAATTATTTATCTTATTTTTGTATTTTAATTTTGTTTTAATAAAATTAGTTAATTAATTTTTGAATTAATAATATATAATTAAAATTGAATTTAATTGTCCACTTAATAAAATTGAGGTGATGAATTGGAATAAATGAGATTGGAGGAATGTGATGGTGAAAAATTGGGAAAATTATATTTATAGAGAAAAATGGCAAAATATACATTTGAAATATTAAAAAAATAAAAATAAAAATTTAAAATGATCAAGTTGTTAACGGTATATATAAAAAAAAAAAAAAACAGCAACTGTCAAATTTAACCAAAAAAATGAAAGAAGAAAAAGAAAAAGAAAAAGATAAAGATAAAGATAAACTATTAAAATAAGGGCTATTGGTCGCTAATATCACGAACTATGGCCGAATGCCGGATTTTCCCACAAACTTAAAACTTGGTCGTAAAAATCATGAATTTTGTCGTTGTTTGGAATTTTCCGAATTTGACGATTCCGGCGAAATCAATTCTGACATGGCTTGTCGGATTATCTACGTGTCCTAATTACTCCTTATGTTGACATTATATGGCATGACATAAATAAAAACAAAATTAATTGACATAAATAAATTAAAAGGTGAAAATAAAAAAAATATAAAAAAAAGAAGCAAAAGATGTGTCTCTTTTTCTATATATATCTCTTCGTCTCCTCAAATCCACTGCATCGATTGTTGACTATCACGTCTGCGTATCTCATAGCGGCTGCATGCAATAGCCCGCCTGCAACATCGGTTGTGATGTTGTTGCACTCGAGGTAGATGTAACGGCAGATTGAAACATTTACGGGATTGTGGTTTATGCGAGCTTTGTCGTTGAATCTTGCGGCCGGCGGTGGCTGGAGCCGGCGATGGAGAGGGAGTTGGGGAGATGAGAGAATGAGAATATAAAATTTTAAAAAACCAAAATAATAAAATAAAAATTAAACATTATTTATTTGGAATTGATAAGGTGGACAAAAAAATCCTTTTGGTCCGGTAGGCATTTCGATTTGTCAAAATGACGTTGTTTGGTTCAGTAGACATTCCAACAAGCCACGTAGGATAGATTTCACCGTAATCGTTAATTGTGGGAAATCTCAAACACGACCAATATTCGTGATTTTTATGACCAAGTTTTTAGTTTGTGGGAAAATATGAAATTCGGCCATAGTTCGTGATATTAGCGACCAATAGCCCTTAAAATAAAAAGAAAAGAAAATAAATTTAAAAAATCAGATTTCGATCATGCACCTGCACAGCCGCATAGCGGACACCCATGCACCACAAGCACGGGCTCGTGTTGTGTGCACTGAGCGTGGCGTGTTGCCTCTCGCTTGTTGTGGGGAGCGCAAAATAAAAACCGGCTAGCACATTTTCTACCCAATGCCAAAAACTCCACCCCAAAAACTTTAATATACCAAAAACTCAATTTTTGGGTTTTTTGGATTTAAGAAAAAAAAGCCCACTATTTTAGAGTGTCCTTAGTGGGTAGGGATGCCTGGTTTTTTTGGAACCATCGGTTTTAATTAGAACCGGAACCGACGGAAAATGTTAAATCGGAATCGGAAATTCGGATTCAGCAGTTCGGTTATGGTTCGATATTTTTGAAACCGGAACCGCTGGTTTCGGTGGTTAAACCAGCGATTTGGGTGCGGTGCAGGCTAGGGTATAGGGGGCAGGCTATTATCTGTAATTTCAGACGAAATCGACGGTTTGTGCTGCAAAACCGACGATTTTGCAGAAAACTGGCGGTACTGGCGGTTTTCTTATTATTTCTTTTTTATTTCAAAATTCAAATTTTTCTCACTTATTTTTATCTATAAATATATCATCATCATCCTAATTTCAACTCACTCATCTTGTATTAACAAGAATTCTCTCTTCATTATCTTCAATTGGAATGTGTTTGACCCAGTGTTTTCAGATAATTAGATGTGTTGTTACATAATTTCTCTTATTCATTAATCATTAATGTAATTTATTAATTATTGATTTACTTGTACTCGTCTTCGATTTCAAATTTTAATCAACTTGAATTTATATATAAAAAACCCGTCAAAATTAGAAACAGAAATCGCCGATAATCGGCCAAAAACCAGTGGTTCGGAACCAAAACTGGAACTGACGACTTCTAGTTCCAAACAGAAATCGTCAATTTCTTAACAGTTCGATTACAGTTCTGATTCCCGATGTCCTTGAAATCGGAACCGGCAAATCCAAAACCGTGGACATCCTTATTAGGGGTGTTATCAATGTGCAATGTGCATAATTAGGACTCTGGACCGCATTCATAAAGGACATTGTTAATTCACAAATTATATTAATCTAAAAAACTCAAAATTAAATATCTGTCGGTGCTCTCTCTCCACAAAATTCAAATTTCAAAACTTCTAACGGTCATCTTTGACGAGAGTTTCCATTTCCTACTATTCCAACCCTACATTTATCTACCCCACCGCACACTATATAAGTAGACGCTCCTTTCTCATTCATTGCCGCCTTCATCCATTGTCCTGTCACACACTTCTCAGCTGCCGGAATACGTTAATCGTAATTCTTGTTCTCTGAAGCAATGGATTTCCACAGCCTTTCAAGGAAAGAACTACAGGCGTTCTGCAAGAAGAATAAAATCCCAGCCAACATGACAAATGCTGCCATGGCCGACGCTCTTAAGGCTCTCGAGATCGTAAGTTCATTTGTCAGGAATGCGGCCAGAATTTTTGGATTTAAATTTCGTTTCAATTAGTTCATTGGTAAAGATAAGAATCGAGGCTGTATGAACAGATCTGGCTGGAATCATGTTCGTTTTACTCTAGTTCATCAAATACTTTATTGTTTGGTTGACAGCTTTTATCTGTTTGCTCTGTTATTTCATTTATATGTATGCGGGATTATTTTTTAAGAAGATTTACAATTTTTAACGTAGAATAATACTAACAGATTTGGTGGAATATGTGCTCATTCTACTGGAAAACTTCTTCGAACACTTAATTGATTGTCAAGGAGCTGCATATTTTAGAAGGTTTTATTTGATTGTTTAGGAGATCTAATCGAATTTCAGAAATTTAATTAGCTCTTGTATTGCTTTATTCTGCTATTATTCAGTATCCACTTGGTTGCTCGATGAATTATTCGAATTTTGATTTGCAGGTTGAAGGTATTGAGGAATTTATGCAGTCATCTCAATCAGAAAGTGCACAATCATCCATTGAGCTACTGGACAGCTCGGAGGTAACATCTCCATATGTGCCTCCAACTGCTGGCAGGAGTACACGTCGGAGAAATGTCTTGAAAGATGACGCTGAAGCTGTGACCTCAATAATGACTACGACTCGGCGAACTACTCGAAAAACAGCTGCCAAAGCCTCCAATGAATCACAGGTCGATGCAATGAAAACTCCAGCAGTGGTGGCGCACGCTAGTACAAGGAAGGTCCAGATAGCCTCGGCTTGTTTGAAAATGGATTCCCAGTTGAAGGAATGCGTAGAGGAAGAGAAGAAGGATGCTCTGATGACCCCTGCTGCAGTGGGGGTTGCTAGCCGAAGAAGAAGAGCGGAGGAGACGGAGAAGAAAGTGTATAGCACACGACGATCAGTCAGGTTGGCAGTGAAAAGTGTGCAGATGTTGAGCGAACAATCTGAGCTTTCCAATAATGAATTATTTGCTAAAGATTGTGAAGATCGGGAGGCGAATCAGAAAGAGGACCAGGAAGTCCATATTGAACTGTCAGGAATTACTGGTACATTTCTTTTTTTATTCTTTCTTTTTAATTATTTCATATGTTTATTTGTAAGCAATGATTAATGATCTAAGCTGTAATTTTTCAGGTGCTGATGCAATTGATAACATGGAGGAGGATAAAGAAAATTCTGAAGTTGTTTCAGCTAAAAAGGATATAACCATGGGAGAAGTAGAATTGAGCAGTACTCGTGAAGAAGAAACGTGCACTGATTTCGTAGTGGAAGTTCAACCGAATGAGGAGATATGTGATAACACAGAATATCCTGGTGATGAAGACGCGGTAGTGCCAGTTAATGTGAGCGATAAAGTTGAACAGAGTGAAGGTATGTTTTCATCAGGTTCTAGATTTGTCATTGGCTAAACTGAATTTCCACTTATTTAAATGAAAACTCTGATACAGGGTCTGTCGATGACCCCACATGTGAAACTGAAGTCACAGTTGAGAACTCACAAGAAGTAGTTATTGAGATAGATGCAGGATCTCAAGACGAGGCCGCTGACTTTGAAAGTAAAGGTATGAAGATGTTTCTTTGTTAGAGCTTTTGATTAGGCCGTGAGCACTGTCTTAGATAATGTTGCATTGTTGAGCCTTCTAACGGCATGAGTTATATCTGGGGGTGATTTTGCAGTCGGTGCAATAGTGTCTGATGATAAGGTTGAGGAGGTAGAGTGTGACGATGACAAGGAAGTAGGTGCTGAAGATGATCAAGACTTGAATGTAACCTTAGGCAAGCTCACAGAGCTGAGACTGCAACAAGAAGCTGATGCTGTTGATTTGGATATTCCTGAAGAGCACAAGAAGACTGAAAAGGAAACTTTTCAACTTGAAGAAAGTGAAGTAACAGTTGCTAGTGTGAAGAAGTCCCCAAGCAAGCAGCTATCTGCTGTTCCTGTCCATGAAGCTTCAGTAGAGATGGGGAATAAGGCATTGATGACTGGATTGAAAGAGAACAGCGGCAGTGGCACTGGATTGATGATCATGGAAGATACAATCAAGCCAGCTAAAGACAGTGGTGAGACTCAGCGTAGTTTAAATGAGGAAAGCTTGAGAAAGCTCTCCAAGATGTTGAAGGAAAAGCTACAGATCTCCAGTAAATCGAGCAAGCAGGGTAACGAGGTCAGCCTCTCTCTCTCTCCCTCTCTCTCTCTCTCTCTCTCTCTCTACTTTGATATAATTATTAATTATCAACATATAACTGACTAATTATGTTTTTGGATGAATAGGCACTCCCGAGATCAGCTCTGCAAGTGCTTCCTGAGAACCAATTGATTAGTGGAAATGGAAAGTGAGTGGTGGAAACCACCCTTAGTGTGCACTGTGCGTGCACCACTGATGATTAGAATTCTGAGGGAATTGTGAGGATAGAAGAGAGATGGCTGTATTTGAGTTTGAGAGTTTTGATATTTCATCAATTTGTACTACTACTTCTACTGTTGTAGTTTGTGAGTGACAAGTTTTTCTTATTTGGAATAGTGAAATGACGTAAGTTGAAGCGTTATTTTACTAAATAAACGTTGAAATGTGTTTCAAAAAAGTTTCTCATTATAAAAATGAAAATTGATGTACGTCAGATAATATAAAACATCTATTTTAGTAAAAGGCTATGTATGTGACAATCAAGAATAAGTATTAAGATGAACTTGGGGTTAAACCTATTAGTTTCTAAACGAATTTATTCTTTTAAGTAACAATTGTGTTAATATTATTATATATGATTAATAATTCAAACTTTGTCGGTTCTTTCCTAAATCGCATTAATTGAGTCGAACCGCATAGAAATAGATAAATATAAGGCAAATTGCCGGAAAAACCACCAAGTTTGGTCAAATGCTGGTCAGTCCCGCAAGTTTCAAAATTAGTGGATATATCATAACTTTAACAATTTTCGCAATTGTCCCATGGCGAAATATTCCGGTGGCCTACGTGCATGAAATTGTTGATATGTCGCATACGTGTTCTAAATTAATGATGTGGCAAACTAGGTGTCACAGACGTAGATGACAATTTACTAGACGACGTCGTTTTGATTTTACAAACTTTATAAAAAAAAATTAAAAAAAATCTTGCTCGTCATCTCTCTCACCTCTCTCTTTCTCCTTTGCTTCTGTCGTTCCCATCCAAACCATAAAGCCCGATTCTGTCAATTGCCGCCGCTGCCATTCCATCTATCGCCGCTGACGCCACCGTTCCATCTGTCGTCGCCGCTGACACCGAGCTAGACACCTCCTGCTCCCTAGGCCATCACTCGCCCATTCACAACACACCACACCACAGACACTGTCAACACCAAACCCAACACAACGAGCAAGTTCGATTCGACAAACCCTGCCACAACACACCGAGCCCAAGTTCGATTCGACAAACCCTGCCACAACACACCGAGCCCAAGCTCGATTCGAACACCTTCGAATTCAAATCGCGGCGGAAGAGGGAGGAGAAGCCAAAGTGGTAGTGGCGGCGGCGACCCTAGCGCACGCGAACACGACGATGGCGGGGGAGGCGATTGGCAGCGGCGTTGTGAAATTGCGGACGAGACACTACCTACCCTAGTCCTGAGCGGCGAGCGCATGACGTCAATCAGCGATTTCCGGCGAAGATTTTAGAGAGAGGGAGATGGGATGGTTTCCGCCATGAAGGCCTACATCGGGGTCAATTGCGACGGCAGAGAAGCTGAGGCGAGCGAGGAGAGACCGATGTTGGCGGTGGTGGTCGTCTTGCCGACGCTGCCCTTCCCGGAGGTGATAACCACCACGCCACCACCAAGATTGTAGAAAGAAGGAGGCGAGACGGGATGGGGGGTTGGGGCTGGGTTCGGAAAAGAAAAGAAAAAGGAAATAAAAGAAAAATATTTAATTTAATGAAACGACGTTGTTTTGTATTTCAACATACGATGTCGTTTCAGAGGCATGATGTTTTATCCGTATAAGATTTTCTATCGGCCACATCAGTAACAGTTGCGAAAATTGTTAAAGTTATGATATAATCGGCTGATTTTGAAACTTACGGGATTGATCAGAATTTGACCAATCTTTATGGTTTTTCCAGTAATTTGCCCATAAATATAATAGGAGTTTTTGTTACTTTTCAACCAAAAAATAGAATCTACAAGTTTCGCAGACCCTAAATCTCTCTCTCTCGGCTATTCTCTTGACACCTCCTTTCTCTCATTCACACCAACACCTTGTTGGGGTGTATCACACTTCCAATTACTATTGCTTCTACCGGAAAGAACTTCGCAAAACTGAAGGTTATCAAATCTTACTTCCAGACAACTATGTCGCAAAAAAGATTAAATGGACTTGCTTTGATGGCGATTAAATGTGATTATTTGGAAGAAATGAAGAAAGTGTCGTTAGTTATTCTGTTTCAAAATGTGCTAATAGAGCAATGTAGGGTGGGCGTCTTGCTCCAGCGTGACGCGTCGGAGAAGAAACGTTTTGGAGGCGGCAAAATTGGCATTGATGGCACGCCGATGTGTGCCATTTCGTGCGCCTCCCACCAAGCGTGTGCGGTGCGTACCCGGCCGTCTCGGCCGATAGTATGGCACATGCAGTGAGTGATCGATCTTCGCAAGGTTTTCTATGGCCTTATCTTCCCAAAAACATATTTCCATAAATTGATTCATGTGCATCAATAACGAGAAACAAAAGTAATTATCTAAATTATGAATAAAATATTGTGAATTTGAGATTAATTATCGAAAAAATAATAACACCATATGTATAAAAAATTACTAACTCTTTATTTACGATAGTTGTGAGTTTTTGAATTTGTAGGTGATATGCTTTTCATTGATACTACTAGACTATTTTAATTTCAATTCCTAGCACAAAAATAATAAACATAAGGACAATCCATGGCAGGGCGTCCGACAAGAGAGTCAACGTGGAGTTGACCGGGCGTCTTGGGGGTGAGCTACCGGCCCTCCCTTCACACGCTCAACGAGCGTTGAATTTTATAATCAAATCATGCAGTTTCAATGCCCTGACTAACTATTTATCTACGGCCCTCTCCTCGTCAGTTCAAACTTAATAAACTTGCTAGCTACCTGCAAAACCAATGGGGCGACTTCCGTGCTGCGAGAAAGACAACGTCAAGAGAGGGCAGTGGACGCCCGAGGAGGATCACAAGCTTTCATCCTATATCGCCCAACACGGCACCCGCAACTGGCGGGTCATTCCCAAACATGCTGGTTCGTCATCTTCCCCACTCTATCGGTTGCCATTTTCCTCACTCATCACATTCTGATTCTCCAGGCCTTCAGAGATGCGGGAAGAGCTGCAGATTGCGATGGACTAACTACCTCCGTCCCGACCTCAAGCATGGCCACTTCTCCGAAGATGAAGAGCAGACTATAATCACTCTGCATTCCGTTCTAGGAAATCGGTACACCCTATACTTTATATATATAGATAGGTTGAGTCTCGTGTACTGTCGACTGATTGCATCGGTTAGCGGCCGAACCAAAAATGACCGATAATCTGGTCCCCTTCATTTGTGGCGGCCATGGATATAACTCTTTATCAATACAAAATCTGAATCGAAATGAAAGAATAAATCTAGATTTTCATTAAAACTAACTTGCAAATACACAGATTTGCATATACAGAAGAACAATAACAGAAAAATCAAAAATATAAATAAAATCTTACTGGAGAAGGGGAAGGCGGTGGCGGTATCGGTGGCTGTGGCTAGTCGGCGACAGAGGGAGGCGAGGCGGTGGCTGTCGCGAGTAGGCGACATAGCTGCCAATCCCGGTTAGAGAGATGAAGGGAGGGAGGGCGGGAGGGAGGGAGGGCGGGAGGGCTGTGCATTGGTTCAAAATCGAACCCGCCGAGCACGAAAACTAGAAACCGAAAAACCGAAACGAATAAGAATTGGTAGAACCGAGCCGTACGCAGTTCAGAAAACCGATCAGAAACCGAACCTCCAAATCCGATCGGTTTCGGTCTGTTGCTGTTCGTGAATGCCGAGACTCTGCGTCACTGAGCGGCGAGGTGCGATGGCGAAGGTGGAGACGACGAAGGAGAGAAGGCGATGGAAAAAGGGAGAGGCGGGGCGGGATGCAATGATGCGTCGCTGACCGGGCGTCGAAGGCGGAGTGGTGTTGGTGACTTGGCGGCGCCGCGCCGGAGGACGGAGGGAGGCTCCGACGCACTGGTAGTGAGAGAAATTGACGAGAGATAGTACGAGAACAAAAGTATTAGGGTTTACACTTCCAATTATAAATATAAATTATATAATATATATATACATATATAATAAATCCATATAATATTTCGGTTTCCAACCAACCCAAAATATGGAAACCGAAAACAATCGGTTTTTAATTTAAAAAACGGACCGAAAATTGAAAATATATAATTGCAACCAAGTTGAACTAAAAATTATTGGCTCCATCGATTTTCTCGATTTGATTATACCCCTATATAGGATATATTTTCAGTTCGGTACTGACAGACCCAAATCTGCTAACTGAAACCGCATTTCGAAAATAATTGATTTTGGTAAATGAAAACTGTACCAAAATCGAAAATATATACCTTCAACTGAACCGAACCAAAAATCATTGGTTCAGTCGGTTTTGTTGATTTGATTCGTTACTGCACCGCCTACCTGATGACATTGTCAAATAACAACCACTTTTTCTTAATAATAATTGTTACTTTTGTTAATAATAGATATCAATTTTATTTGTATATACCTCATCTCAGGCGAGCAAGATTTGTATGGCTTTCGTTTGATATTTGGGATTTTTTGCAACAGATGGGCTGTGATTGCTGCGCAGCTACCGGGGCGCACGGACAACGACGTTAAGAATCATTGGAATACCAAGCTAAAGAAGAAGCTCTCCGGCATGGGGATCGATCCGGTGACCCACAAGCCCTTCTCCCATCTTATAACGGAGATCGCCACGCTCCCGCCGCCGCAGGCGCCCAATCTCGCCGAGGCCGCCCTCGGCTGCTTCAAGGACGAGATGCTCCACCTCCTCACCAAACGCCGCATCAACATCCAGCTCCAGCCATACGACAACGGCAACGGCGGCGGCCCGGCTAGCGTCAAACATGAGGACAGCAAAGACGAGACCATCGAGAAGATCAAGTTCGGATTGTCCAGGGCCATCAAGGAGCCCGGAATGCCAGCGTTGGACAAGCCGTGGGAGCCCGTCGGAGCGACATCGGGGTACATCGAAGGGGTGCTTGGGTCATTTCCGGGGTCGGATAACGGGTTCCATTACGAGCTCGCGTCTCTGGACAACAAGGACGGGGCGTCGCCGTGGGGGCAGAGCATGTGCATGGCGGCAGAGCACCACCACGGAGGTTTGCATGAGAAGGTGGCTGAGGAGGAGGGCGGCGAGGACTCCGGGAGTAGTAGGAAGGAGACGAGAAATGGGGAGAGAATGTTCAACTCCGAGTGTTCGTTGTGGGATTTGCAGTCCAATGATTTGATGAATCCTATGATTTAATTTTTGCTATTATATTTGAGATGAAAAGTGAGTTGATGGTTTGGCGAAAATATGTGGATGGATGAAAATGTAAATCAAAAATCATCATAATAACCAGATCATATATGATTGGTGCACAACACATTAAGGTGAAATCAATAATATTATTTTGAAATATACTTTCAGAAATATGATCAGATATAAAGATTCAGAATAACATATTGGACATTAATTTCAAAATCATGAAGAATTATAATTCATATTTATATATTAATTTTCTATATATATTTAAACTTAATTATAATATACAAACTATATTATATTTCTGTATGATTAAAATCTTCTTAAATTGCACATACAATTGAAGGATAAATACTTTGTTGAAGTTAGCCAGTAGATATTAACTTAATAATACTGCAATCGTAAGCTCTTATTGATATTAGAGCGATCACAACAGTTGCCTTCTTGTTCGTCTCGGAGGGCAAAGCCGGCGGCCGTAACCGCTGCAGTCTCGCAGGCCGTTGGGGAGTGTCTCAGCTGCGGGCAGCGGGCTGAATTTGGCCGCCAGAGCGCGAGCCTCCGCGATGCCGAGTGGGCCAATGAGAGGGCGAGTGACGGACACACTCCTTATATGCGACGTGCTGTTGAATTTCGTCCGCTTTTTCTTATTTTATTTTGTTTTATAAAATTCGAAAATTGTTTATTTAATAATTTTAATTTATTTTTTTTGGCTACCCATTGGAGAAAGGTCATGTAGCTGTTTAACAAATTTCTCCCTTTTTTATTTTAATTGCTTCTATAACTCCACTGCTCTACATATATCAAATATTATCTAATACGAGATTGAAGAAAAACTTAACAACTTTGGAGTGGGAACTACTTGTGATAGCCGAGAAAAGTTTATGTTTATTTTTAAAGGTTCATCTATATATATTTAGTTAGCCTTTATTTAGAATTGTAATTGCGGTGGGATTATTGCATTTTTATAATCAAGATGATAATATTAACAATAATGATAATTTACATTATTGCCCTTAAATTAAATAAAAGAAAATAAGGACATAAAAGACGAACCAAATTTTATAAAACAAGACCATAGTATGTAGTCAACAAACACGACATATATGTGCATAGCAATCAATATTTAATATGAAACCTTATCGTGGATTATAATAAATATATGATGGCATATCAATATTTTTGTTGGTATTCGATTATATTTTGGCATTGGTACTGACTTACGAGTCTATGCCAGTAAAGACGTCTCAATTTATCAGGTTTGTTCAATACTCTGTGCCATAAAAGTAAGAAAATTTGGAGTTTGGCGAAACTCGATTTATGCTTAAATTCAACATTATAAAGATAGTATAGAAGATGGTATTAGCTATATAATAAACCACTCCAACAATTTCCCACATTAACGCAATTGCGTTTTTCATTCATCATACAAACGCAGAATCCAAGTGTTTTTTTGAGGCCTTGGTTGGTAAGCACCTAATACACTGCAAAAAGAAGGGAAAAAGTGGCAGTATTTCTTTAAAGTAGCTCGGGCTTTTGCAATATACAGATTTGATTCATTCTGGTATCAACCTACAAAATAGAGTATATGGAACTGTGGAAACAAGCTTGCTAGTTTCCAGAGAGTTGAGTAGGACAAACAAGACTCCACCTTGTTAGAATGACGAAGGGCCCACTGAAGAAAATCCAGCAGCCTTGTGTTCCTTCAAAGTGCTTGATAACCAGTCCAACCCTTCATACAACCCATCTCCTTTGAGAGCGCAAGTCCCTTGTATGTGCCATTTTCTATTCTTAAGATCGTAAAGGCCCAGCCCCTCACAAACTTCCATAGGGGTCATTGCGCCTTTCTGAACGGAAAAGCAGACTTTTCAGAGACAAACAGAACCAAACCATGTTACAACCAGTAATACACACATTCTATGAATTGGGCCTCAGAGTGAAAATATGGTTTTACCGTATTACATTTGGTAAACTAAGTTTGTAACCCAAACAAACAGAAAATAATAATTATGACTGGATTGGACCCAATCAGATGTACAATGTCATTCATATTAATTTATGAGTGAAAAATCGCACTCTCATGATCATCTCCTATCTTACCTACTTAAACTTCGTTTTTCATAATTTTCGTAGTAGTAATAATAATACAGAATTACAGATTGGTTTGTCAATGGTAGAATTTTCTAAAAGTTATAGTAACCTAGAGAGACAATGTAATCAAGGGAGACAGTTGAAAAGTAATGGAGGAAGACTGTGAATTGGTATATATATTTCCTTATCAACAATCTACATCCTGACATGCTGTAGGTGGTTCATCGTGTAGCAGTAGTATATAGATAATTACAACAAAAGTTCTCCAGTTTACTTATCTTGCTTAAAATTTGTTCCATCACCGAACATCTTCATCTTGACGATGACCTCAGTCACAACCTAATTGTCAGCTTCGTTCATAATTTTCAGACATGAAGTTCAAAGTTCATATGTCACCTATCTTCAGAAGAAGTTAGTTATCCCCCACCCACTCATTTCTACCTCTTTCTCCCACAGCTAAACCGAATTGGATTAATACACAAAGGCTTAGTACCTATAGTATATTGCCTTCCCAAAAATATAAATTTCGCTGTTAAGAGATTGACAGAGATGCATACCATGTCTTGTTTGTTTGCAAAGACCAATATAACAGCATTAAGCATGAACGGGTCTCTGATAATGGCCTGGGGAATATAATAACCAACTCAAATAATGCAACTGGAGAAAATGAGGCATACACATATGAATCATTCAAGAGGAGATAAACCTGAAACTCTGCCTTTGCCCTCCCAATTCTCTCTCTATCCAGAGAGTCGACAACATAGATCTGCATAACAGGAGAGTTGGCATCAGTGAACAATTGGGAAATGAATTCATACGACCAAGAAAGAAAGGACATAATTATGGAAATTGTATCATTACACTTTGCCCTGAAATAAAGTGAAGAACATCTCATAGAAGATAACAAATAACAAGTTAGCCTCTGCAGCCAAAATTAAATATCTTC
>JAYDZE010049860.1:0-26247 GCA_034509125.1 Monilaria moniliformis | reverse complement strand
TATATATATATATATATATATATATATTTGCATTTTAGCATTTACATAATTTTATTTATATTTTTTCACTCACTAAATTTTAATATGAATTATATACATATATATATATATATATTTGCTACAGTATTCCGGTTCAACCAGTGGTCTGACCGATCCGACCAGTTGAATCATGATCTGATAGCTTCGCCGGTTCGCTCACCCATCCGATTTTTAAAACATTGATTGGCGCAGTGCTACTATAGTCTATAGTTTGAATACAATCGGGATTGAATGTCTTAGTTTCAAAATTGTAGTAACACTTTTATAAGTTTTAGTTTACAATTTTTTAAATATAATTTATCATTTTGTGTGAATTGTATTTTATTACATAAGTACGTGAATATTTGAAATTCGAAAATCCTAAACTCATTTTTCTTAAACTCACATAAAAATATATATAAAGTATCAACTAACCTATTCAAACAATGACAATCTTCATAAAATGCTAAATACTATAGTATCCATTACAATCAAATTATACAAATACCACAAGACCACATCATCTCATGCCAACAAAAAAGAATTTCATAATATCCACCAAGTTCACAACAAATTATAACCATAAAAATTCATGAATGAAAAATAGTTTCAAATTCTAAAAATCATACAACTACAACGTCCACAATTCTCAAAGTCTTCAAATATCCACTTCAACAGCTTCCAAGTTCCCAACAAATAATGGAGATTGATTAATTTGTTGAAACTTGCAATGATAAAATTGTCATACATACACAAAAAATAGAGTTGTATAAACAAAGTAAATAAAATAACTGAGAACAATAAACTGAAATGCATAGAACATTAAATTTTCAAATACCTTCTTCCATTATTTGACATCTCGAAAATTTTCTTCAACACTAAATGGGGTAGAGGACTTGCAAAGCCAATCTTGACCACAAACGAAATATTCCACAATAAGTTTATATCCCATAAAAGTTTTATAATAACACTATCTAAACACTAAGGTCATCTCCAACCATTTACACCAAACTCAACCTATTTTTCAGTAAATGTCACATCAAACATTAATTTTACTCCAGCCATTCACACCAAACTCAATCCAAAAGAATATTCTATTTTCACTTATTTTTTTTATACTTTTCAATCATACCTACATATTTTATCCTGTTTATACATTAATGCCACAATACTTTATAATCAATAATTTCATATAAAATTAAATATTTCAATGAAATTTGAGTATAAATATATTTACTTATTAAATATATTATTTATTGAATAAAAATTTACACAACTTGAAAGATTAGAATACATTAAACATACATATTATAATAATAATAATAATAATAATAATAATAATTATTATTATTATTATTAATAATTATTATTATTATTATTATTATTATTATTATTATAATTATATTATTATTATTATTATTATTATTATTAATTTCATAGTATATATGTAATTAAATTTAAATTAGGCTAATTAATTATATACATCAGTCAAATCAATTTAATAAAAAATTTATCAAACTTAAACTACATATCAACTCACGTGAAGTTAGGCTTTGGTAATTAAGGCCAAAACAATTAATAAGCCCAATTAACTAAAATTTAATTAGTCAAAATTTAGGTAAATATTTGTAGTAATTAAATTAAACCCAATTAACAACATATTACTTAATAAATAAATAGGTCCAGCCTATACATAGTTTGCGGAGGTAACTGTACTTCTCCTTCTTCTCTTCTTTCTCTCATTTTCAAAATAAAACAAAGATTTGGCCTTCAATGCAATATCCCAATGTTTTTTCGTTTGTGAATAATACAAACGCAAATATGCGTTTGCACTGTTCAAAAATCCAAAAAATTGTAATTTTGTGTTTGATTTTGGTGCACCATTGGAAAAAAATTCTTCATTGCAAAATGAATTTTAGGAGACGATTGGAGATGGTCTAAGGGAGGGTTCAAATGTATCTATCCTTACATATTACGAGAATGAAGAATTATTTTCAATCATTCAACCATCAAGAATATATGAATGAATGCATGACATGGATCCGCATCTATTAAAAGCAAAAATTTCATGTTTTTTAAATATAGTTAATTTTACTATAAATTCATTAACTTCATACATCAAGTATATTATTTACATGTTTTCACAAGAAATAGGAGTTTTCACTATCACCCAACTCTAAATAAAAATAAATTTAATCTCTATCTCACAAAAGTTGAAAGTAAAAAGTATAATTGTTGCAAAACATAAACACATATTTTAAAATTCGAGAAAAAAATTCATTATGAAAACAAAGTATTTATCTTATATTAGTCTTCATATTAATAGGAATTACCATATAATTTGACTTAAATATAGCATACATTGCTTGGTATCGACGTATCGTTTTATTTTCTAGTAGACCCTGGTTTAGGTCCACTTGGGCCCACACCAGTCATCTTTACTGGTCCTCTCTCTCTTGGTTTTCTCTCTCCAAAATTGACATCTTGATAAACAAAGTATTTATCTTTATATTAGTCTTTAATTTAATAGGGACTGCCCATATAATTTGACTTAAATATAGTATACATTGTGTCTGCTACTCATTTTGTCCTCAATAAAATATTTTATCTTATTAAAAATGAACGTCCACAATAAAATGAATATTTTCACTTGTATTATTTTTGGTAAATAAATCATATATTCATTTCACTAATGCATTCTACTCACATTTTATTATGAAACTAATATATAAAAATAAAATTTATATTTCACATAATTTTTTCACCTACTTTTATTAACAATTTTTTAAAATCTGCGCCAAATCAAAATAGATGGGTATATACACTGAGCGAGTATCTTTTTATTTTCTAGCAGACCCTTGTTTAGGCCCACTATCACTGGCATTGGGCCCCCACCAGTCATCTCTATTGGTCCTCTCTCTCTTGATTTTCTCACTCCAAAATTGACATTCTTGATGTTATCAATAGCAACAAGAAAATTGGCACAATTAATCAAACAAATGCAAAAAAGGCGAATAAGTGATAGAAATCGAGATTAGATTTGATGTTATCATGTATCACATAGTTTTGACTTTAATAGAATATGACTAACATACAGTATAGTATCTATAATCTTTGTTAGTCTCTGCTATTTATTTATTATGTCATTTGTTTGGAAATAAACAAATCTCGAAGGATAATATTTAAATATATAAGACATGTCTTAAATGGTCGAAGAACAAGCGGAGAACTACTGTCTTTTTATCAAAAATTTAATAAAGCAGTTGGATATTATTTAAGTTGATTTTAGTTTATAATTATGTAATTTTCGGTTTTCAATAATGTAATTTTAGGATTTAAATTATGTAATTTTTCTGCTTTCAATAATATAATTTTAGAATTTTAATTATTTGTATTTCAATTACTAAATTTTTATATATATTTATAATTACAAATTATATGAAATAAGAAAAAAAATTAGAGAGAAAATATGTAATGGAAGGGCAGAACAAATATCTTCTATCGTGGGTATTAAAATTTTAAAGAAAAAATTAATATAAACTCCATAAATATTGTAAGATAAAGAAAAAAGCTCAACTTCTACGGTGGATGCCTATATCTCAACTATCTTTCTCTCTCAATAACTCTCATTTTTCTGTCAGTTGAATATTGAGTTTTTAAATATGAACAATTCTTTTTGGGAAAGGCTAAAGGCACAATTTGGTAGACATGTTAAGGGCAAGATGAGATTAAAAAAATAATAATAATTTGGCCCAACAGTGATAATAAGGTGTTTGGTAGATCTGCTCGTCGGACCAAGCAAATTTAATTGCGGCCCGCTCCGATTTGGTGCAAAACAATGTTGTTTCCTTGTTTTCATACAGATACACTATCACATCATTTTGGTGCAATAGAACACTGTTTATCCTAGATAGTCGTTCTACACTTTCTCTCTCTACTCTCTCTACTATCTCTTCTCTCTCTCTTTTCCTACTCTTTCTTTCGCGGCGGTAGTGGTTTATTTTGCTCCACAGCCGCCGCCGCACCACAGCGGGGTTGTTTGGCCATCGTCTCTTTCGATTCGGGTTTGGCCTTCGTCTTTTTCGATACGAGTTTGGCCTTCGTCTCTTTCTATTCGAGATTTGTTTATTTCTACTCGGGATTCGTCTCTTTTGGCTAGGGGGATTCGTCTCTTTCGAGATGGGTTCGACTCGATGGTCGTGTGCGGTGGTGGCGGTGTCTGCGGCGGCCGTATGTGGAGGGTTTCGCGACGGTAGTATGGTGCTTTTCCTCATGGCCGCCATCATACCACAGCCGCCGTCCCAAGGCCGCCGGTGGGTTTGATTTTGGGTGTTTCGAATGATTTAAGGTTATGATGATTGGGGTTTTAACCTGAGCTTATTCTTGTTCCTTTTGAATTTGATTTTGATTTTGGGGTTTCTGATCGATTTTGGCTGTTCTTTTTTTTTTTCTTTCGATTTTGGGTGTTCTGATTTCGTTTGATTTTGATTCTGATTTCGATTTTCGGTGTTTCAGTTGTTTACAATTTCGATTTCTGATTTTGGGTGTTTCGATTTCATCCAATTTTTGATTTTTGATTTTGTTCGATTTCGGATTTCTGATTTTGATTTCTGCTTTCAACTTCGATTTTTGGGTGTTTCTGGTTTCTGATTTTTCAATTTTTTGATTTCGTTCAAATGACCTCGTTGAAACTGGACATTCTTGCATGGTTTCCGGCCACCACTTACGCCAGTTCCGAACATATTTGTCCCCAGTAATGAAGCTTTGTTGATTTTCTTTTGTTAATTACTCAATGATTAACTAATTAATCAAAGACTTCCATTAATAACTCAGCCACAATTATTTGTCTAAGATTAATTAAAATTAATCAGTTAAGTTATAACTTCCGATATAATACAATTAAGTTCCATAATATATATTAATTACACATTAAAATAATATTGATTAATATTATAATCTTAATTTGCAATCAAGTTATTAACAAATTTGATTGATATTAATCACAAATTTAGCAATGATTAATACATTAATTGCTCAATTAAGTACTAACCACAATTTAGTTAATCATTAATTAATGATGCATCAATTAATCTCTTGGGCCCTTAAATTAATCACTGCCATTAATTTAAAATAATTTACGAACAATTGATTAATCACTACCATTAAATTATTTAATTAAGAATTAATTTATAAGATAATTAGTTTATTAAATTAATTCATAAAATTTATAACATAATTTATGTAATTTATAAGATAATATATATAAGATAAGTTGTAAGATAATTTATGTAATTTATAAGATAATGTATATAAGATAAATTATAAGAAAATTTATAATTTATTAAATAATTTGTATTAATATTTTTATTAAGGGCAAAAATGTCATTTTACATCTTATCTATAATATAATCTAAGTTATCAAACACCATATTTATTTTTATCTTACCTACCAGATAATAACATTAAATCCCTATCTTGTTGATACAGTAACTTTTTTTATCTAAAAGCTCGTCTTACTTTATCTATCTCATTTTATTTCATATAGGCTACCAAACCGCCCCTTAGGCCAAGTATGATACATAAGATCAGGTCAAAATTAGATAAATAATCTTTGTCCAATAGTATTATATAAGTGTTTTGTATTCAAGTTTATCAAAAAGCAAGCCCGGTTTATAATCTCGACTCGTGTAAAGCCCGATAGTTAAACATTGTTCTGCGATGTTGTTGTATTGCAGAATACAACAATGTTACCCCCGACGTGTATATATCGGATTGCTACAGTATCAAAGTATGACCCTTTTATCCCTCATCCCCTCTCTCCCTTTCTTTCCACCTTCCCTCCCTTTTTCCCTCTCTCTACGTTGGACCCCACCCAATGTTGTCGCCACCTTCGCCACACCGCCGACCTCCTCGAGGCATTGCATTGCATCCTCCATCTCCTCATTCGTCACCCCCTCCTTGAATTTCTTCGGCAGTCCTGCGAATGGCCAATGGACAGGTGAGGCGTTGCGAGCTTGCAAAAGAGAAGGCGCAGCACTGCGAGGGGCGAAGGGAGAAGCGGCGATTTTATGAACATGTGGACTGCAAGATTTTTTTTTTTTTTTACCGAAAAGCTTCAAATTTCCATCTTCGAATCCCGACACTTGCCTATATGGCTGAATCGGAACCACAAATGTAGGGTCAAATTAACAGAAATTTTCAATTAAACAAGCTGCAGAAACACACAATTATGCATACATTGATTGAGATTAGGGGCTAATTCTTCTGTTGTCCGGTTGCGAAATTGGCCATTACGTTCTCGTAATCGAGACGTTATTCTGCTAGGCAAACAAGAATCCTTCTCGATGCGGGGGCAAAGGAGCGAGGCGGCGAAGGGGGGACTATGGTTCAATTTGAGAGAGAGAACAAGATGTATTCTTGCTTTGCTGGTTTTCACTTCCTTTGCTGGTTTTTTCTTAAATTGCTAAACTTCAACTCTGCTAATTCTTGAATAGCTAAACTTGTTTTTTGGAATTGTATGCTTTTTGGAATTGTTTTGATTTTTTGTTCCAATTATTGGTATTGTTCAAATTGTTTCGTGGAATTGTATAATTAGTGAAATTGGTTGGAATTGTATGATATGTAGAGTTATTTGGACCCTTTATGAAATCATAATAATTAGTTTAATATAATCAATCATTAGTTGAATAATGAATTAATTAGACATACCTTATCATTAATTAATTATTCCTCAATTTAGCTTAATTATTAATTAATCATTACTAAAATGAGATGAACATATTCAATTTTTATAAGACCAAATATGTCATTTTATATCTTATCTGTAAAATAATCCAAGTTATCAAACACCTTACTTATTTTTATCTTATCTATCAAACAATAAATATATAAGCTAATCTTGATCCTTCTCTTGATTCTAATCTTGATTCTTATGTCATGGGTATTAAACATACAAGTATAATGAAAGCTAGCAGCAGCACAATTCCTCCCAAATGGAAGAAGAATAAATTTTCTTGATATAATCTATACAGTTTTCTTTCCAAACAAAGAAATGCACATTGAAATTTGATCTGAAAATATGGACACAGCAGCTCCATTATACAGCAAGAATTTTACAGTTCCTCTGGATTTGGGAGTTTAAATCTGCAAGCCACAGAGATTAAAAAAAACAATAGTCAAAATGAATTTAACAGAAATCGAGCAGAAAAACCGACATAAGCTTGTGATAAGGAGTACTTCAGATATCGATTAATCTTGAAACATACGACATTGTCAATAATGATCGACAGGCAGCAGCAATCCTAGAAGGAGCTCAAAAGCAGATTGTTGCTTACCTAGATAGTTGTCTACTAAGGTAGGATATATATAGATTGAGATTGATTAATAAGCAACATATTTATTCAGTGATAGAATTGACCGTGTTAAGCATAGATCAGAAATGACCTCCTTAAAGAGCCATCTCTCTCTGCAATTCGGCCAGCTCATCATCCTCGTCTTCAACCTTCTTCGCTGGCTGCCTTCCTGCAGGCACTCGAACAGGAGCAGCAGGAGCTGTTGTTGCGGGTTGCAAGAGCTGTTCCTCCAGCTCAGCACCTTCGAGTTCTTCGAGCTCTGCCTCCAATTCATCCTAGTCGAAGGAAATGGTTAAGAAATGCTAACCTGGAAGGAAGAAACAAGACGAACAAGTTGTCAGAAACTACAGCATACCTCATCAAAATCAGCTGCTGCACCGATAGGTGTGGACAAAGCTTCTTGAATTTGTTTCATATTTTCAGTCTGCTCGTTGATTTCATCCATTGTCTTGTCCACGTCATCGATATTGCTACACCAACAAATTCAGTAGAAAATATGAGGAAACATAATCCAGTTCTCACCAGACGAGGGTAAAGTATTTCAATATAACATTGGCATTAAGGTGAAATGATATATAGTAGGAATCTTTTCTTCAGCATGCATGACAAACCACTTTTTCTCCTCATCCAAACATGATATACATGCATTATACATGTCAATTAAAAAGTTTAGTTCTGCCTCTAAAAGACGATGCTAAATCATTATTGAGAAGGATAATAAAGATGGATGATGTGAAGCATTTACTCAGCACAAAGTCTTGTTTCATCTCCAGTCAAAATTTATAATATCAATTCTTTTTTTCTTGGTGCTTCTCTCTTATAAGTTCAGTGTTGTGAAGGCTTTAGTTTGAGTTGAATGAGGTAATTGAAATTGTTAAGAGCTGAAAACTATACATTTGCCAGTTCATAACTACTTAACATATACTTGCAATCAAAATGTGATATGCATCAACATAACTTACGTTGCCTTCTGCATAGCCTTCATTGCAGCTGCTCCCGTTCTCAAAGCATCTACAGTTTCTGTGGTAGCTTTTGCTCCCTCTAGCATTATCATCTGGAAACAAAAACAGGCACAATTTAAAAGAGGCCACATCGATAGAATCATTGACAGGTAAGCAGCATCATTGATACATAAAGATCACCTGATCATGAATTCGCAACTGGAAATTTCCAAGCTGTTCAATCTGTTGTTCATAAAGCCTTTTTCTCTTCAAACATTGTATTGCAGCTATGAACATGTTTGACAGAGGAACGTTATTAATAAGGTATCACTTCAGTTTGATAAATTCAGTTAACAAGGTTACAAGCACAGATCCCAACAAACCACACCATGTTGCTGGACAACAAATATCTGAAGGGAACTTGCTTGTTTGAGGAAAGAAAACAAATCATATCGCTCTATTAGAGCATAACCTACATATATGTTTCAACATTTTTCCTCAGAGATTTATGATGAGCAAGAAGATAAAATAAAAAGGTACACATTTTCTACTGAAGCTCCAAGCAACAATTAAAAATTCAAGCTCAAAGAGTTATGTCAAAAGATGCATTATCTACATTAAGTTAGGACGCAAATCGAATCACATGCAGATGCAGTTATAGAAAAAGGACATAATCTTAACTCCAAAACTCTAAAGTATGAAAGCACAAGTCCTTCCCATAAGTTACAATCACTATGCCTTACCCCTTTTATTTTTAGCTCGAGTGAACTCCTTGGCCCTTTCAACTTCAGCGGCAGCCTTCTTCAAGAGAACTTTCTCTTTTTTCTCCAGCATCTCAAGAGTCTGCACATAATACAGCATTCAACATAATATACAGAATTGAATGCAATAACACAAAATAATAAGAATACAGAACAAGAAACATAAGCATTAGATAGGTCTCCTAATTAGTCATCATTTATCAACATCATCTAAACCTCAGCGAATGAACCAAGAAATGAGTCGTAAACCAAAAAATCCAGCTTCAAGAGCTTCATAATTAAGATATTTGAAACACACAATAATGCAATCTTGATCACCAAAAGACACATATACTGATGCATGAAATATAGCATTTTGTGATATTCTGTTTACATGCCAATCTAAAATAAACCAGGTTTACTTCAAGAATCGTATTCCAAATTCAGTTTACCAATAACTAAATATCATCAAAACTGAAAATGAACGAATTAAACACTTAATATAATCACACTCAATACAAATGGCAAAGCAGTAATAATCTAAATTTTTACCGACACCAAAAACAAAATTAGGGGGGGAAATGGAAAGAAGGAATTCACATACAATCTAGACATATAAATCAGATCATAGTTTCTACAATAACTTTGAATTGAGAAATATATAAAATAACTGAAAACACACCGCAAATCGCAAATCGCAAACCGTACCTCATTTAACTTATCTAACGTTGCCAGAGCATTCGTCTCTTGCTTAGGCTTTCCAAAAATTCTAGTAAACATCGTCGATGATTTATTACCAGCTGGAGAAATATGAAACAGAACTGAATCTTTAAACCCTGCAACAAAATCAAATACTCCATCAATTTGATGAACGATTGTCAATCACCTGGATTGCTTCAAAACCCAACAAATTAACCTGTGAAATATCTTCAATTACAAACACCACTAACCTGCAGATTCAACCGATGGGGAAATCAACCAGGTTTGCTTCTTGAAAAATTAAAGGATTAAACTTTTATAAAAATTGTAAGACAAGAAAAAAATTATATTATAGGAATGGATGGAAATCTCTGATCGGAAGACCCCTTCCGTATTTTGCAATTTGATTGAGGTCGGGGACTAATGTGACTGGCTGTGATTTAACGTATATGACAGACCAATTGAATCTGGAGACAGATAATATTTTGGTTTGTATTAAATAACACCAAAAAATGATTTTCTATTTTTTTAAATTATATATATATTTTTTTTTTTTACTTTCTCAGACAAATTTCATGCCAACATGAAAAACCCGTGCCAAGTCACTATTTTCAGTTGTCGAAAATTATGAATATGTTTATTTTAATACAAATTAAATAGGAATATAATTATTATAATAAATAGGTCAAAATATAATTATTATATCACTACCCCTGTAAGTTGCATTGGATTTTATAATCTTAACAAACACAAAATAACTAAGATGATCGCAGCTTAGTTGGTAAGACGCTTCTACTCCAACCAATAGGTCGGGCACCACAGGGGTAAATGACCATTATTAATCCTCTTTTATGAAGAAAAAAAAACACAAAATAACTAATAAAAAATACTTCGATTCAAAATTGTTCTTTATGATTTCCCCATTTATTAATCCTCTTTTATGAAGAAAAAAAAGAAGAAAAAAAAACACAAAATAACTAATAAAAAAGCGATAAAAAAAACACAAAATAACTAATAAAAAATAATTCGATTCAAAATTGTTCTTTATGATCGTTATAAACAAAAGCGATATTATTATGTGTGATGCTACGAATGAATAATCTATGTTATTTTATGTATTAGACGTGTCTTGTCATGTCAAATTTAATTACGAAATATTAAAAAATTAAATATTAATTTACATTTACAATTTACTATAAATCAAGACATCATTGAAAAATATTTCCACAAAATACGAAATTTGTACATATAAAAATGCCCAAATTAAAGTAAGGCAAGAAATGTAAATGCAAAGTTATAATCGGAAAATATATAAATTCACACCTCAACCCCCAAAAAACACACATTACTGTAACCCAATCATTTCTATTTCACTGAGCCGGTGCTGTCGCTTTGTCGATTCGCAAATTAGTTCAATCGATCCGTTCAATCCACAGATCTTATCAAGTTGAAGAATTCGATCTGTATATCTCGTATTCCAGCAGATCTAGCCATGGATTTCATGAAGGTTTTTGATCAAACTGTCCGTGAAATGTATGTGGTTTTATTTCTCGATTTTAAGATTCAAGTATTTAGTAATCTTATACCGTAAAAGGATGCCTCATTCGATTTCTTTTTTGCGCTCAATGAAGAAAGAGGGAGGTGAATCTGAAGGTGTTGAAGGTTCCAGAGATAGAACAAAAGGTAACACTAATTTGTTCAAGTGATTTCCGCCGTATCCCGAGCTCAATTTCGTTGGTTAATTGTGTTTTGGGATGTATCGATATTGGATCAATTAATTAAATTGGTAAATTCAGCTTATTTAGTTGATTGTGTACTGATATCAGTATTGTAAAGGGCCCGTTCTTTATGTTTTAAGTTGCTAGAAGCTGAATGTGTAAGCAGGATTTCTGTAATGTCAATAGTTAATCCCCTAAAAATCATGTTGTTAGCTCGATGCTGTTGTTCTGTTATCAGATCAAAGTAGTAGTTTTGTCATTCGGGAAATGCAGTCAAGAGCTGAATGCTGAGAAAGCAAGGACCCTTTTGGTCATCTGGTACTAAATAATTTATAATTTTAATTCGTGCTATTTTTGGAACATATATAGTTTTAAGGGGCCTCGAAACATATTGGATATTTAAACTAGTTCATTCTTCAGATATATTGAGGTTCTTCTAATGATATTTTAAGCAGGACTTTGTTAGTGTTAACAGTTAACTTCCTCGATTTTGTGTTGTTCACTTGATGCTGTTGTTTTCTTATCAAATCAAAGTCATAGTTTTTTTAATATTTGGTAAATGTGGTCAAGAGCTGAATGGCGAGAAAGCAAGGATCCTTGATCATCTGGTACTAAATAATGTATAACCTAATGCTATTTTTTGGACCATGTGTAATTCAAAGGGACCTCAAAGCGTATTGAATATTAGTCTAGCTCATATGTTTGGATATTATGAGTTTCTTCTGATGATATTCAGTTGCGAAATGTGCCTTTAGAATCTGTTTCATTTCATGCATACCCAGTTGCTCAATCAGTTATAGAACTCCTTGCTCACCTGAAACCTCATCATTCATCATTATAACTTGAACTTCAGTAACATAGTTTATACCCATAGTGACGAGTTAATACCATATTCAATTGGATTACTATCAAACATGCATCATTTTGCTGCCAATTACTAGTGATTTCCTAATATCAGCATCTATAGGATCGTTTTTCACTTGTCCTTTTATTTTAGGTTCTGGATGCTACAGATGATGAACCTTGGGGTCCTCATGGCACAGTGTTGGCAGAAATAGCACAAGCCACGAAGAAATTGTACTTTCCATTCTTTTCATTCACAAAATTATTAGAAGTTGGCTATTTTCTTGTTTGCTTTAAATTTCCTTGTCTGTTTGCTTTTTTTTTCTCTCATCTGTTGGCATATTGTGCAGCACTGAATGTCAGATGGTAATGAATGTCCTCTGGACAAGATTGACTGAGACTGGCAAGAATTGGCGTTTTGTCTACAAGGTACCAACATCAAATTTTGTTCAGGGCAATATGAACAAACATCTTATCATTGTCTTTACTTTTGCTTTTTTCTATGAACTTTTTGTTTCCTAATTATTTCCTTTGAGATCTATGAGGACTAACTTCTTAATTTTTTCTATGCTAGTCGTTGACCGTTATAGAGTATCTGGTGGGACATGGATCAGAACGTGTGGTTGATGACATAATAGAACATACTTTTAAGATATCTGTATGTATCTTCAGTCCTGACCAACTATTACTAATGTACTTCCTATCATACCAAAACATCTAGAAGGCTATTGGCTGATAGAGGTTTTAAGTTGTATCACTATATGATTCCTTTCTTCCTCATTTCGTTTTTGTATATCCAGTCTCTGGCCAGTTTTGAGTATGTGGAGCCAAGTGGAAAGGATGTTGGGATTAATGTGAGAAAAAAAGCAGAAACTATCGTGGCTCTTCTGAATAATAAAGAAAAAATGCAGGAAGTCAGGAATAAAGCTGCTGCAAATCGTGATAAGTAAGTTTATATGCATGAGGTCTAATTCCTTGTTTTATTGCTTCTGATTATTTTTCAGACTGTTGTTTTCTGGTGGTTCCATGAACTTTGTCATTGCTTGCTAGGTATGTTGGACTTTCGTCATCTGGAATAACGTTCAAATCCGGTACAGCATCGTTCAGCTCTAGCTCTGCTAATAGTGAGCGATATGGAGGTTTTGGTAGCACAAAAGACAAAGAATCATTTAATATTGGTTATAAGGAGGATGAATTTGGTGAAGATAAATATGGAACAATCACTAATTCGAAAAAAAAGTCATCTCGTAATGGCAGGTTTGTGTTGTTTCATATATAGCTGTGCAATTTAGCTCAAACACTCCATTATTTTCTGTATGACTGTCAACATCTAAACATTATCATAGCTTTTTTTTTTTAGTAACCGACAAATGATTCTGGCATCATTTGTCATCACAGGTGCATATTTGGAGGAAGATACCAATTTCTTCATATATGCTTTATTCTTCTTGATTCTATCTATGTGAAATGTTGCTTTTGCCTTATTAAATGGATTTTTAGCTGATTGAAATGATGATGGCATTCTAACTTAGAGAAACTTTCCCTTTTTGTTTTGTGGATGCACTTTTGCCCCATATGCACATTTTAGCGAATTTACAACTCTGCCAAAATAGTTTTCATTATTCTTTTCCTGGGGAATGCTAGGCTTTTCTGTAACTGTTTCCCTCTTGAATTAAAGGATCTTAAATTGATATATCTAAGATGATATTTTGCACAAACTCCTTGGATATCGAGTTTTGGACTCTGGATTGCTTTAAGTTTGAAATTTAGTCATTGCTCATTTTGCTTGATAGCGCTCTTGCTTTCTTTTCTCTGAATTCCATGAATGTTTTGCAGCAGGCCTGAAGACTCTCCTGCCACTGGTGCATCAAAAACCAGCAAGCCAGATGAATATGTTTCAGTTTCTTCACAAAATACATCTTCAAACACATATGATGAAGATTTTGATGATTTTGATCCTCGAGGGACGTCAGGTGCCAGTAAGTATCAGTGCTTTAAGGCCATCTCTTCCTAGATGCATTGCCTGGACCTCTTTCTTTTGTTAACAGAAAATGTGATAAGGGATTGCTTTAGCTCACTTAACTCACATGTCATAGTTCTATATATAGTACATGAACCAGGAAATGTAAATGCTGTCGTATAATGGTATCTGGATGAGAGCTTTAATAATGAAGGTTGATGCTACATATGTGGAAATGATACTTCTGCTCCAACTTTCACTTGAACATGGAACTAAAGAATGGACTTATATGTATGCTCACTCGCTAACCTCTAAACTTCTGATATCGCATCTAATTACCTTGGGTATATTTAGTAAATTACTGTTTATGTGGAATATATCACTAAGACACTAAGCTAACTTAGTCAGAACTTTAGATGGTAAGGACACATAATAAAAAGGTCAGGGCCAGTTCTTATCACTATTTTGGTGGGATAACTCATCCCACCTCTTAGGTGAGATGAAATAATTCAGTCGTTTACTATAAATTTTTAATAAATTTTGGTCATTTTTTATTTGAATTTTTCATCTAATAGATTAAACATATAATATCAAAAGTTATCTCTAACTTTTAATTTAATTATATGAAGTAGACATGAAATTATTTGCATATCATCAACCAAATAAATAGCTCTTAGTGTAATTTGGTAAGGTGCCACAGCATAATTAACACATGAACAGACTGGATAGGCATTTCTATTGACACTTTGGCACTTGTAACTTCTCAGTGCTACTGATGTGTAGACCCCTGAGGATTTCCTCTCTCCCAATTTCTATTGCAATGGTCTGAAATTTCATTTTGATTAGAAGTTTATGCATGACTTTGTTCGCCTACCTTGAGAAAGTTATGCTGTTTCTAGTACAGATATAAGTCTATTATTTGTAAATGGTCTTTGCTGTTTTGACAGAACCGTCTTCGGGAAGCCAACAAGTTGATCTTTTTGGACAAGATCTTATGGGTGACTTCTTGGATGTCCCGGTATCTGTTCCAACAGATAAGTCTACTTCCTTAGACAATGATCCATCGGAGGTTGATTTATTTGCTGATGCTGCTTTTGTATCAGCCACTCCTCAACCAGCTGCAGTGAAAAATCCCGAGCCTCAGGTAAAGTTATCGTAGCATGTCAGCAAAGGGCATGGTGCCTAGTTGATCAGTCTCGGCACAATTTTACAGGACTAGACTATTTATTGCAGTTTTTTTAATCTTGAAAATGCTTAGAAATCCCCTCCCAGCTGATTAACCTTGTTCTGGGCCTTTCTGCAGTTTGATGTCGACCTATTTGCCTCTCAGCCAGCCCCTACTCCTGCTGTTTCTGCACCAGTGGATTTTTTCACTGCTCCTGGTCCAGCTTCCCACATTGACAGCAGAGCTTCAAAATCTGATGGAACGAGCAACATTTCCGATCCATTCGCTAATGTTCCAATGAACAATTTTGACGGCTCTGACCCTTTCGGTGTCTTCACTTCTCATACAGATCCTTCACCGGTGGTATCTAACCAGAGTTCTTCTAATCAAGGAAACAACGGAAACATGAAGGGAGCTTCTCCGGAAGCCTATGCTTCCCCACCCAAGAAAGAATTTCAAGTCAAATCCGGAATATGGGCAGATTCTCTGAGCCGTGGATTAATTGACCTAAATATAACTGCACGTAAGTACTACATTACGACACTATCAGATTTAGAATTTTGATATCAAACTCCCCGATAATACTTGAACTAAGTGATGACCTTTTCACTCTTGACCTCTGGTTTCTGTTCCCAGAAAATCACAAAATATATATAGCCGATTTTTTTTGGCATACTTGACCCGAATCACTTGAAAAACGCGAGTTTTGAGATTTTTATGTGATTAGTTGTTGATGTTGATGTTTGTATTGCAGCTAAAAAGGTTAACCTAGCAGGTGTCGGCATTGTTGGTGGGTTGAGTGATCCATTGGAAGAGAAAGATAAGGGAGCTTTGCCTTCGTTGGGCAGACCTATGGGCGGTGGGCCTATGCTCGGTAAATCTGGGCTCACATCGACAAACGATGACTTCTTCTCAAGCCTAAACAGCAGCCAACACAACCAATTCGGAAGTTTCCAGAAATGAGTTATTTCTCCTCCCTCAAAACTGCCTATTATTTGTTTGTTACATTTCACTTTCGGAATTTCATCAACGATTCGGTTTTTGGCACACGCGAAGCTCCATGGACACGACAATGCACGACGTGTTGCCCATATTGTTAGTGCGTTGCTGCATGCACTACAGAATTTTTAAAAATATATATTGTATTTAGCAGAAATTTCACTGCGAAGTATGTGCTCTTTAATTGGAGTCTCATTGTCTTACAAATCAGTGACAATTTTCATTGTGGCGTTTGGTTCTCTCTCCCTCTCTCTAATACAACTAGGCAACTTCTTTCTGAATTAGTCCAGGCAATTCACTAAAAGCATGCATCTATTAATGATTATCTACCATATGATTTGAAGGATTAATGCAGAAAATTAATATGTAAATGAGTTTGAGAAGTTAAAACGGCAGGGAGGTCCTAGATTCATGTTAGGTCTGGCATCGGTACGCCTGATGACTACAGATCATCGTAGATGTGACTAGATTCGCTTTCGCCCATATTTTTCACAAGCACAAGATCCTTACATTGATTATTAATGTACACAACCGAGCTCTAGTAGTAGTAGACATGTAGCATTTTACCCCTTAGCATTGCTTCTGCTTTTTTCACCTGCTTAACCGGCCCAATTATGAAGACCTGCACCAAAGCCGCACAAATGAGGTACCAGAAAGGTTATGCTATTGTAGAAAACGAGCACCGTGAGACATCACAACATAAAAGATTGCTCCTAGGGGACTTAGATAAAATTTCTTTTCAATGTTGGTGATATAGTTCTACAGAGAAAGAGGAACGCATGGTAACAAGGGGGGGCATAGTATTTTGTTTCCTCAAATGCAATTGTTGTCGCCTAATTGGTTAAGCATCTGTGCCAAGATCCCATTAAAGGCCATAAGAATTTTTATTTAATTTAATAGAGAATAAGTTTATTACAATAGAATTTCCAGATGAACATGAAAAGATGTGAGTTAATTGGCAAGATAGCATTTACAGTCATGGTAAGTGAAATACTAACCTTGTTTGGAGGACCTTTATCACCTCCGAAGAAGATTTCAGCACTGCAAATACATACATCATAAGGATGAAATCCAACCCAAGTTTCAACAGAACAAGAGACGTAAGCATTTACAAGAATAGGAGTGACAAGTGTGTTTTTATTTCACAGCTATTGGCATCTGAAGGTGCAAGGTGCAAATACCAAAAGCAAGCCTAGTATTACTGTGGGTTTAATTCAAAAATTTCTTCGGTACAAAATTTAATCCAGTGTAAGTGCATAGACCGCCTATTTCGTACATCAGTGGACCCATAACCATAATAGGATTAATATGTTATATACAGCACGTTGGCATGATAAGAATTGCCTTCATGAATGGAACAAAAAGTGACAGATTGTAACTTGTCTCAAAGGATATACCTGCATCCTTCCTTTATTGCCAATATGTTAGCTCCTCGTTTTCCTATTATGCATCCCATCTCTCCTGGTGGAACATCAAGAACAGATAGGGTTTCTTCCTCTGGAGCTTGCTTATCAGCAATCAGAGTTTCTGCAGAATTGAAGCAAGTATAAGATCACATACAAGTGTCTTCCCATATATACATATGTTATAAATGCTGATAGTACCAAAGGTGAATTTATAATTTTGCCAGATCATCCATCAAACACACACAAATTGCAATTCCCCCAAAAAAATCTATTATTAATCACTTGAGCAATTTTGATCTAAAGTTACATGCCATGCAACTCTCACTTATGTCTCAACTTAGGATGACATTTCAAAACCTGAAAATATTAATTCACAAGATTTGTATATGACGGTAATAAGTTGCGCAAAACAAAGCAGCAATTGCACTGGCAAATCAAACACAACAAAGTATTGTGACACACTAGCTTTATGAAAGACAACCATATTTCACACTAGCTTTATGAAAGACAACCATATTTACTTACAATCAACACGATCATGTCGCTGGCCCATCATATGTATTCTGATACACAACCAATACTCAGCTCACCTAGCCTTACTCATATTGGATAATAGTAGATACTAGGATCTGTCATTCACATTCTGGTATTATGAGTGCTCAATTACCAGAGCTATTAAAACATATATTCAAGGAACCTCTGCGAAATGTAATTTTCATTTTTTATATGCCAACATTTCTACCTATTATTGTTCCAAATTCATATATTTCCTAACAATGAGCCTTGGAAAAGCACAAACATGCTGATAGTAACTATGTATTCTGTGGCAATTCATGGTTATAGTGTACAGTTCATGTCTACATGCTTAGCCACCCATCTATTAACTTCTTGAGAGATACAGAAAACAAGAAGCTTCCATGATATCAGATAATAAATACCTGGAACAGGAGGCAGTGCTGGCCAATCTGCAAAGTTATTATCATTGATGCAGAAACAGCGGCAGTAAAGTGCACCACGAACTGCAAGATACCACAAGGATCTCTCATTTAACTTCTCCACCATCTTATGGTAGATAAACAGAAGAAAGCGAACATCATCTGCAGCTGCTCGGACCATTAATTCAGACAATGGTCGATATTTCCAGAACTTGGGATCCTGGGAACAAAAACAAGTTATCAAGACTCTGGCAAGCAGCAAACAATTTATCATCAAACTACTGCACTGGAAGGTTTTTTCAAATAGTAAGTGTAAAACCAGCAGAAGTTGGGTAAATCATTTCAGATTTTTAGCTTGAATTTCATTCTGATCTGCACATTTGTAAGGGGCTTAGCGTCTTGCAGAATGACATGGGCAATGCAAACACTAGATGGCAGAAGTTATAAGTTATAGTTCTGAAGATTATCAAGTAATGCAATGAAGTGCATAGTTTGGCAGTTATCATTGGCATTCTTCATGCAACCCAAAATAAAAAGAGACAAAGAGCATTCAGAGTAGCTCAACATTTACTTCCCACAACTTAAGTGTGATGTCAGCAGAAATGCAAATTCTGAAATTCTAGTTGAAATGGTGTCGGTGTATCTAATAGAAGTAATTTGCAAAGAGGTAAAGTAGCTTCATACTTTACAGCAAAGGATTTTCAGATACACATGATATACCACAAATTTAACCAATTAAATTATAATGGACATCCATCAATGACTGATGAAGAGAAGAACATTTTTTAGTTCCATTTTAAGTTAATCAACTAGATCAAGAAAAAACAAACCTGCCTCAAGAGAACACGAACTTCTTCCTTCTCAACATATGATATGCCTGTGTCAAGTTCCTCTCATTAAAATACAAGGTATAAACAAATGAGGTGACACTCAATATAAGGTCCAAAACCGTGAAAATTGCAAGCTAAAAACAGCTCAAATGCAGCATAAAGAAATATATAAAGGCATTCAGGATGAGTTTTATATATATATAAAAAAAACTAGATCAGGCTTATACAGTCATGCAACAGATAAAGCTTCACCAGCCTAGCTCTTTCATACTTTTTAGTCAGTTTTGATACACATGAATCAACAATAAGAGTAGTTCATACATTAGCATTTGATATTAAAAGGCTACCATATTTAATAGATTAAATTGAAAAAAATTGACCCAACTGACAGGAACCAATCAATCTAACTTTTTCTAATGTATTCTTAGAAGATTACACATAACTTATCCCATTTACTCATTTATAAATAGTGATAATGAAGTATAAAAGTTTCATAAAAATTATTACATAACAGGTTTTGTCTACAGCTCAAGGCATCAGACCCTCACTCCTACAACCTTTCATCCACATAAACATATTTTTACAGAACAAATACCAACTAAATTTGCAACAAGTGATCCACACCCAAAATATTCCAGTTCAGAAAGTGTAATAAGAATAACAGTGCAGAACAAATCAATTACCCCCAAATTGTGGGTCCGCAAGCAGGCCAACAAATGATATGTAGTCATCTGGCACTCTTTTCTGCCCTTCTTGCTCCTTAATCAAAGAATATGCAATCTGTTTGTGAAAAATAAAAAAGGATAAGAATCGGCTTGTCATTAAAATCTAGCAATCGAAAGAGAGATTTCTGAACTCCATAATTATTGAAGGCAGCGAATAAAGCACAATAGTTATGATAATATGACACTGCTTTGCAACTCAATTCGCCTGCTAGAAGAAAGCTGCCCATGCAAGCATGCGTACAAACACACATCACCAAGACTTTTCAGTAGATATTGACTCCAAGAAGCCCAGAAGTAATGAAGCCAATATATCTAATCAAGAACTAGACGGCCCATCAGTCACCAAAAATATTTAAAGTGAAAAAGGAAACAGCAGTTGATGGCAAGAAATGAGACCACAACTCTTCAAATAAATGAATTAACACATCAAGTTAAGAGGATTATTTGTAGATAAAAAAATAATAGTATATACGAGAAGTAGTTCATATTTGTTGATAGAGGGTGAATTAGTAGTAATTGCATCCTTTTCCCGACCGAGAAAGTTCATGTACATTCCCTGCTAATACGGTACAACCATACAGAAAATAGATTGAGGGTGACATTAGTCATTATTCACATTATATGAATTAGCTTTTTACATCAACAACAAAGGGAAGTACAAACCTGGGTGTCCACAACATTATGCAACTTAATGCCAAACTGAAAGTATAATGCCTGCAACATACAAAAGGACGTATGGAAAAAATTATAGCGCATTTTGGGGTGCATGAAGGTGGAAGGGAGGGACAAATGCAATCACCAAGAGACCTCACTATCTCGTTTGCAGTCGTGGATTACTTTAGTGATGTAACTAGACTCAAGTGCAGGCTTACAGGCTTTCACAAGTGTGTCTCCACCCTCAATGGCGTCAACAAGGTATATTGCATTTGGAAAAGCGAGCTGCATAATAAAATGCTATTAGTTGAGATTACATAAGCCTCACTTACAAGCTTTGGTGGCAAAAGTGCATGAAGAATAAAGTATCTCTCTAACAACAGCATTTCCTTAGATGAACAACTGGCTGGCATTATTACTATATCATATAAGAAACTAGCTCAGAAAAATGAAGTCCTTTGTTTGGTTTAGAAGACAGATCAAGGATCCGAACAGTCAAACTTTAATCATCTAAATCTAGTGTGGAATTTGCAGTGCTTTCAGCTACAATACTTAAACTTTTCCAGGTAACCAGGAATAGAAGCATGAAGCAACAACATGGTACAAACACTTACTCAAAGGTTTTGTTTATCTTCTTTTTTTTTTTCTTTCAAATTACTACAGCTAGTTAACAGAAAAAATGAGAAGAAAACCAACATGTATCTTTAATGTGGTTCTATGACTAGATCATATGTATTAACTTGACAGAAATCAGGATCAGGAAATCATGAAATGTTACTCACACATATAAATTTACTAATCAGTTGACTAAGGATCAACGTATTATTACGGAAATATCTATTAGAATTTGTTCTTGTTTGATTTTCATATATAAACACACCATTTTAAATAGAATTAAAGCAAGAACCTGCATGATACAAAGCGTCCCCTGCCGGCAAAGATCAACCCCCTCACAGTCGAAGCCTATGACCATTTGTTTCTCAGGTGAAGGGTGCAGGAATTCTTCCGGAAGTTGAGATGCATGGGTGACAACATGGATAGGAACTGAAGGAAAACATGCTTCACTGTCTGAGGATTTGTCACCTGCAGAAATTAAGAGAGAAGGCACTTCTAACGAGTAGATCAGGTGATTTAGGAAGTTTTTGGAATGACTTGCCTATAGCAGCATGTCATGCATTTACATAAAACAAGGCACTATCTCGTCAAACTTTGCCTCCTATTTCAAACTAAGATAACACTTCACTATACCACTATCGTAATGCATTTAGAAAGAGATGCTATAGCAATTTACGGACCGAAAACAAATATAAAGATCACACAAAATACAACCAAGCTTCTCCTCTTCAACAACAACATCATTAATTATCAGATCAAATGACTAGCAACTTTCACTTTCAAAAAATGAGCAAGCCGCTCTATATTATGAAACAATAATTCCAATAATTTCAACTCCTTCCAACAGCCACGCAACATTTATGCTTCTATCAACGCTTAGTCCAAATTCCACAAATCATCGCCCGCCAACAACAATCCATGGTGATTACGAGAAGCAAAAGCTCACATGATCCAAACGAAGTGCAACCGCAAAATCAATCCGCCTAAAGCATCACTTCTCTCGATCAAACAAAACGCCTAAATTTTGAAATGCACAAATCTAATAATAAAACGACCGCGCTTCGCCATTAGCTCCAGAAATTCAGCTGACTAATCAGATTAAAGCACCGGTTTCATACAAGCGATAAACAAATGGCGAAATTAATGCAAATGCATATAAAAATTAGCTACGAACATCAAATCAAATTAAACACGAAAATTATTTGAAAATTTTGGAAAGGAAAATTTACCAGGGTCCGGAGGCAGAGGAATGTGGGTCTTGGGAGGGGACGCCATGTCAGAAATTTGGAAATTCCATCTGGATTCAGCGTCTATTTAAACACACAAACTTCATATCGCCTCCGGCTCGTTTGCGTCCGGTTCTGTGCAGTTCCTCCATGAAATAACTATCTTCGCGCGACTTCGTGATGATGTGTTATTTCTCATTTTCTGCGAGATATTATTATATGAACAGCCAATATTGACTTCAGTAAACTTGTCTTGGTGTATATATATATATATATATATATATATATACCAATAAAGACTTTTAAAATAAAATTATAGCAATACGTGATTTTTGATACTTTTATTGTATGTAGTATTTTATGATGGAAATTAAAAGGTTGTGAGTGAGAAATAATGGTATAATTTTTTCTATTATTTCAAAACTTGTAATTTTTATGTAACGGTTATGATTGTGAAAGCGTGCAAGTAATGTTCGAGAAGTTTTTTTTTCTTTCTCTACAATGTTAACAATGAAAGTTAGCAATGATATGCTCTTATGAACCTTAATTCCTGCAATTATCTTCATGGGTGGATTGAGCCTATAAATAGAATAGCTTGCATTTGCGTTGCATACAAGAACAAGACATCTTTGAGTCATACAAAATCTCATATATTCTATAACTCAATTGTCGCCTATAATCTAGTTCGTTGGAGCCTTTGAAATTTGTGGTGCTACTACGTCGAATGAGGAAGTCATTTTATCTTTGAGGACAACTCGTCGGACCGAAAGCGCTACTGGAACGTAATTTGTCTTGCAGAAAAAGGATTTCCTCGACTCGGCTATATAGTTTGTTTTAATCATTTTTGTAATTTCAATTCGTTTATTCGTATTTTTCAAATCTCGTGCATTTATGTTTTGAGTTGTAGCAAGTGTATCATATATTTCTAACATTTTATTTAAATGATATTTTATCAACAAGTTTTGTATAAGATCCTCTCATTGTGGACGAATCAATATTCGAATCTAAACCTAGGGGTGATAACCGGTTTCCCGAATATCGGATATACCGGTTCCGGTCCGGTAACCGGTACCACCCCTAAATCATAATTTCGGTACCCGGGTAACCGGTACCGAACCGGGTACCGGTTAACACTAACCCTAAATTCATAATTTCTAATTCCTAAATTTACAAAATACAATTCTATTATATCGACTATCATATTATTGCAACGACTTTGAGAATCTCTTATGTTTTGCGAACCTCTATTGTACTCATATTATTGTAACGACTTTGATATAAATGTTTTCGTTGGGCAAGAATTGTATTAGACTTTAAAAAAAAATTGATTTTTTTTTATGAAAACCGGTTCCATAACGGGTAAACCAGGAGAACCGGTACCGAACCGAACCGAAGCCGGGAACCGGATAACTTATCCGGTTCCGGTTCCTAAAATTTCGGTAAATCCGGTACCGGCCTACCGGGTACCCGGATATCTGGTTCCAGTTAACCGGAATCGGACCGGTTATCACCCCTATCTAAACCTATATTTATAATGAACTTTGAGATATCTTTAAACAATTTCGTGCAAGTTTTTGGGTATTTCTTTTTCCTTATATTTTTTCGGAGCATGACCATATTTGCTAAATATATGAGCATGTTTGGAATTAGGGGGCTTACGATTTGGAGAGTAAAACTTGAAATTAATAGTTAAATCAACTTGCATTTTTGGCAACAAAATAACAATTAAAAACAATAAATTTCAGATAATTTTATATAAATAATAGACAATAGAAGGAGCCTAGTGATTTTTAAAATGGGTGTATTTAGGGTTTGGTAGCTCCAACTGTAAAAATTATTACTACATTATTTCCTTTTTAGTGGGGTTAGCCTCATTGAGAATTAATAGTGTATAATTGTTTTAAGGTAATGTTAGTAATGATCCAGCACCTCCTCTTTTTTATTGACTTAATGGCTCTGATATGAATATTTTACTTACTTTAGTTTTGTACTAAACCCCCTACAAAATTGTGTGCTAATCATAAATATTTCATATACTTTTAATTTTTTTAATATTTGAAACAGGGACATGACAGGATTGTATTTACATTATAAAATAAAATAAAATCCTAATCTCTAGGGCCATCTAGGGATGTCAATTTAGCCCGAAACCCGTGGGTTGGCCCGATTAACCCGACAATACGACATGGTTATGTTCATCATTTCACTTTTTATATTTTACTATAAAATTTAATATAAAACGTTTATATTTAAAAATTAAAAAAAAATAATCTATTAAGAAAAATATATTTTCTTACTTCTCTAAATGCTATATATTAGTTTTAAGTAGAAATGACATTCATTTATTGATGTATTTCTTTGTACAACTATTAAAATTAATATACTCCCTCCGTCCACCAATTACAGTCCCATTGGTGGACGGCACGGGTTTTAATCCATAATTGGTAAAGTAAGAGAGATAAGGAGAAAAAAGTGATTGGAGAGAGAAAAAATAGTTAGTGTAGTGTTAGATAAAAGTGGGACCCATCTTAGAAATTTGCCAAAAATAGAATGAGACTATTTTTGGTGGACGGATCAAAATGGCAAAACATGACTATTTTTAGTGGACGGAGGGAGTATTAATTAAAAAAATTATAAATTTTTTTTTTGAACCCGATTGGCCTGACGGGTTAGCCCGAAACCCGAAGGGTTAGGGTTATAAATTTCTGACCCGACAAAATTTGCAACCCGAATAGCCCGCACCGAATAGTCCGACAACCCGAGCGGGTTGGCCCGAACCCGAACAGGTTGGCCGGATTGGCCATCCAATAAATCTGTGCCTGGGCTGGATCAATCTCAGCCTAAGAGAGAGGAGAGAGAGAACGGAATTCTCATTTATCAAATTGGGCCAAGCCCGTTAATTAGCTATTTACGGCAACTGAGCTAGCTTGCTGTGAGTTTCAAACTCCAATTGACAATAAAACCGTTTCTCTCTCTCCCCTCAAACCGCGGGCATCTTTCTCTCTCTACGTGTACGGACAAACGAGCTTCTTTTCCCATCTTCCATGCACGCATTCCTTTTCTCCATACCTAGCTTCCATCATGCAACTGCTATTCGATCCGATTTTTGTTCAGGTATCACTTTCACACCGCCCTCATTTTGCATTTCCGTATTCTCTATCTTTATTTTTTGTTTGATTTTGAAATTATACGTTCAATGAGAAGACGCTGAAGGAAAATAAATGAAATGTGATTTTTGAGTGTTGTTTTCGTCGTCATTGAAATTATTTTGGTGCAGCTGTGTCCGATCGAGAATGGAGAGCTCGATGAAGGAGCTGAGAGGCGAATCAGTTCTCGATTTAGTTGATAAATGTGGAATTGGTGGTGGTGTTCGAGATATCTATGGTGAAGACAGAGCCACCGAGGATCAGCCAATCACGCC
>JAYDZE010049749.1:0-26247 GCA_034509125.1 Monilaria moniliformis | reverse complement strand
CGACCTCTGAAATGACGTCGTATAATCCACGTTTGCGGCACCTAGTTTGCCACATCATCAATTTAGAACACGTATGCGACACAACAACAATTTCATACACGTAAGCCACCGAAATATTTTGCCATGGGACAATTGCGAAAATTGTTAAACTTATGATATAATTGGCTGATTTTGAAACTTGCGGGATTGACCAGAATTTGACCAAACTTTGTGGTTTTTTGGCAATTTGCCCTTTTTTATATTATCGAAAAAGACTAAACAGGTCTTTTAAATCATACTGGCATTTTTTTTTGTTTTTCTTGAATATTTGTTTCATATTTTTATATATATTGGCTAGATTTGGTTCGCGAGTCTTCGCAATTAAATTTAAATAAATTAATAATTAAAGTGACAAAATTATTTTTATAATCATATCATATATTTTACGCGTAATTCATAATTTAAACCGGTGACAAAAAAATTTCAAATCTACTATGGTAAACGCATTCCTAATGTGCTCCAGAGACAAATCATCAGTTCATTTTCTCGTTAGTAGGGAATTCCTCTAATCAAGGGTGTTGAGCATGTTGGTCGGACGCGATTTAATATGCTCGACAATCTATCTTAATGTGCTTAGGATGTTGAACACGTTAGAACGTGCTTTAAGCATGCTTTGAACACGCTAGTGCTCCAAATGTACAAAACAAAGTATGAAAACCGAAACATGCATGTACATAATTTGATGGCACATTAAAATTATTTTAAAATGATTTGTCATTGACTAAAATGAATGTGTAACAACTAAGTTTGACTGTTTTTTAAGATTAATTAAAACGGTAAATTGATTATTATTTTTTCACTGTCGCAGATCCATCCATTTCTATATTAATGAGCATTAATTTCAGCACCGTACAAAGTCTTGCTTGCATTTCTAATGTCATAGATTTTCATCACTGGCGGATGTAGAGGGAGTCAGGAAGGGGCAGCCAATTCTCCCGACGGCTATTTTTTCTTTAGAGTCCTTACCATTGTCGCTCCTCTGTCCGAATGACCAGATCTATAGTAAAAAACTAAGAAATAGAAGTGTGACTGCGTGAAAGTTAGAGTAAAAACCACCATTTTTATCATTTTATTTCGCATCTTCTATTTTTTTGTTCTGAATCTGCCACTAATTTTCACATTATAGGAAGTATGGAACCGTGACTATTAATTTATTTCCCTTTGAAACTTTTCATTTCCAAGTAAAAAATAAAAATAAATATTGAGAGTCAATTTTTTAATCAAAGTGCACTACTAGTATAGAGTAAATGTCACCAATAAAATCAAGAAAATAGTCTACGTAACGTCAAAAGACAAGTGTCACCAAGTTTATAAACATAAGAGGCAAATTTATCTAAAATTTTATACCATCTCAGAAAAAAATATAATTTCTTTTCTCCTCACGTAATAAATATATCAAGAAAATAAAAATTGACGTGCCTATAAATAATTTAATACAAAAATTAACGTCTGATGCCATAACTATGGCATCGGACATTAATAAGAGGTGGGAAAAGCCTGGGTTGGGCAGGGCCGGCCCGCATTCATCGGGTTTTTCCTCAAAATTAGATCGGGGTTGGTCTGAACCGAAAATTAACCGAATCGGAAAAAGATTAGAGCCCAACCAGGCCCGATTTATAATTTGTAGTGCAAAGTTTCGTAGGCCATCAGATTTTCGGGTCAGCCCCATGTAGCCCGAAAGTCCATCTAGCCTCAGATATGACCTATTCCGACCTGAAATCGGCCCGGCCCGAAAAAGCCTTAAAAATCAATATTGCCGAATTTAAATATCGAAAATTATATTTCATCACTGTGTGTCTACATATATGTCTTTAGCTCTAATATTTTATACTTAGCAATTACTATTTGCATATTATAAACCGAGTGTCAACCTTTATAGGACGATTTATTCCATATATTAAAATTTAAATTTTATGTTAATTCACCCAAATTATTAAAAAAAATTGCTCATTGGTTAATTAATATAAACTAATGCAGCTTACGAGCACCTCGTGATTTTTGTAGATTAAGAGATTATTGGTGCACCTCATAATTATATCTTTTTATTTATATTTTATAAAAATTGTTTTGAATCATGTATTGAGTGTTCTGATAGATTGTAGCATGTATGGAGAATATATTGGAAATTGTATTATTGACTAACAAAAAACATGGGAACAAGTATATTTAATAATTATAAAAAAAAAAAACGTTGAAAGAGAGAGGTTTAAATATATTGAGGTGCACCGCGGCATATATATATATATATATATATATATATATATATATATATATAGTGTAATCAAATTCGAACCAAATTTTATTATAGAAACTAAAACTAAATTACAATTGTCAGATTCAGAGATTTAATGGACACGAATGCAACACGTGGCATATTATTTTATTAATTTAAATAGATGAAGGATACAATAGTAATTATGCAGTTTTCCACATCTAAGATACTCGAATTTCATGCGATTATGCATGATTAATAAGAAAAAATGAATATGGCAATATATTATGGAGATATGTATGTAGATTACAGATTCTGTTATGGTAATTATCAAATATGTCAATATTTGGATTATGTTTTAATAATACATTTTTCGTGTGATAATGATATCTTCTTCCTCTGATAATGATTCATTCTTCTTATCATAATGACACATTCTTTTTGAAAAATAATACATTCTTCTATGATTAATGATTTTTTTATTATTAATGAAAATGATATCTATATGTTTTTTTGAACCAATGATATCTATATTTTAAGTTAATGATATAATTCTACACATATAATGATAATTGCATTGTATGTTAATGATACAGTGGTACTAAAGCAATACACTTCTCAAAAAATGAGGAACAATTGCAAAAGCAATGCTGGTTTTTGCAAGATATCGAGGAGAAATTAGGACTCTCTTAATATAATTGTAGTTTCTTTGCTATTTTAATTGTGTAATTTTTTTATTTCAATTATGTAATTTTTTTAATTTAAATGTAAATCGTAATTTTCAATTATTCATATATGAATTTTAATTACAATATATAAATACACACTATTGCAGATTATATGAAATACGAAAAAGATAAAAAATAAAGATGAGATTCATGAATAGTGCAAGTGAAGGGATGAGATAATGATAGGGTTGTGAGTGTTAAATGATGAGGAAAAAAAAAAAGTGAAGTAGGACCCATAAATAGTGTAATTAAGTGATGACATGATAAGTGTGCGGTGTTGATTGTCTGAGTATTGGATAATCATTTTTTTTTTGTAGATATATCACGTGAAAACTACATTTTATCGTTAGAATTAAGAACGATGCACTAAATGTATAAAGTCAATGCGTTTAGATTAATGAAATTAAGTTTTTCGAAAAAATGAAATTAAATGAAATTTTCAATTCTTATAATGTTGTATTAATCCAATAAAGATGTGCATCTATCGTAGTCCGTAGATTTTTATGATCGAATGACTGAAAATAGTTATTCATTCTCACGATAAGAATAACTTTTTATTTGAACCTTTCCATATATATATATAAACAATTTTTTTTTTTTTTTAAACATGAGTCGTATATGGCTCTCAATTTAAATTGATTACCAAGCACGCGATCCATTTTCTTGACCAATCACACGTTATTTCAACGACTGTTTCTTTCTTTAGTCTTCTTCTTTTTTAAAGGGAAAACGCGTGCAGAAACTACGTATACATGTGTAATTTTTTATAAAAACAAACGACTAAAATAATATAAATGTATATACTCCCCCGTTTCGGTAAAGATGTCACACTTATGTGATGACACAAGATTTTAGAAGCTTTTGTATAAAATCTTTAAATTGAAATGAATGAAGTTATTAGATGCATTAATAACAAAAGATAAATTAATAATGTGAGAGAAAAAATTGCTGGATCTATTAATGATGAGAGAGAATAAATTATTTAGGATGTAATTTTTTCTTTAAATATGAAAGTGTGACAATTTTTTATGAGACAAACTAAAAAGAAAAATGAGATATATTTAGTTGGACAGAGAGAGTAGTTTTTAAAATCGGGTTTCTTTTCAAAAGTAATTCGAAGGCTCGATCGGGTCCGCCCGACCCGAATTTAGACACATGTATTATATTAGTGATATTTGAACCCAATAAAATTGGATATAACACTCTTGTTGGTGTAATGAAGCCCAAGCTATTTATTGGGCGGCCCACCATTCATCACTGAAATATATTTTTCTTTTCATTGCATTACTAAAATTTAATACGATTGTTTTACAACAAATTAGGTATTAGGCTACCTAATTAAACGGTTAAACCTCAAACAACCAACCTAATTATAATCATTATATCAGAGCTCATTTTATTCAATGACAATCTAATCTAAACCAACTACTTTCTTTTTCATCTTACTTCCTTTCTATTATCAAACAAAAATAAAATTAGATTATACACCCTCTGTCCCGGTAAAAATGTAACACTTATCGATGACACGAGATTTTAGGAGCTTTTGTTTAGAGTATGTAAATAGAGAGAAAAGAAGTTGCTAGCTATATTAATGATGAAAGATAAACTAGTAATGTGAGAGAAAAAATTGTTGGTTGTATTAATGATGAAAGAGAAATATTGTTTAGAATGTAAAAAAAAATTAAATATGGAAGTGTAATATTTTTAATGGGACAAATCAGAAAGAAAAGTGTCACATCTTTAACGAGACAGATGGAATATTATATTATTATGAAAATCATAAACAAAATTGAGTTACCCTATTAACTCTATAATAAGAAATTTGTTAATAAAAATAATATTCCGATTTGAAAAATATTAGCAACTCTCAATAATTTAGTAATGTTTATATATTTTTTTACTATTAAAGTGCAAAAATCATTTAAACTTATATATCGATAATAATAACAATAAAATGGGAAAGTAGTTACCAATAAAAGGGAATAAATATTAACAGCAAATAATTCAAAAAGGGTAAATTTGAAAGAGTAAAACTCTCTCTAGTGAAGATGGATCCTTTGAATTTCAATGGAGAATTCTAATATGAATCTCTCGACGCCATCTTCGATCTCTGCGCCGCCGCAGACGGCGTCGTCGGGCACTTCTTGGTTTTCCGGCATTGTCCGAAGCCGTTCATCCGCCGCCGCCAAGGTTCCCAACAACATCTCAGCCGCCGCTGGCGACGGCGCCGGAGGTGGAGATGGACCCATCAATAAGAAGCGTCAATTTCGCGGGGTGATGTTCAAGTACGGCACGAAACCAATTCAGGTATAGGAAATTGAAATTTTCCAGAAGTTGTGAAATTATGAAAACAATTTTTCTCTTTCTTTGGTTTTGATTAAGCTAGTTTATGTAGTTGGGCTGGTTTATTGAGCTGAGTTTTAGGGTTTTGTTCAATAAATGATTTTTTTTTTTTTTGTTGATCTTTTAGTTGTAAAATTTGGAGAATGTGGCAGTCGAAGTAGTGAATTAGAGATCAAGGTTCTGAAAAGGAACTGCTTTCTATTTGTAATGGTTTGAGGGTTTTAGCATTGATACAAGAGCTTTGATTTTGAGTTGTGGAGTGCTGATAAAGATTGATTCTCAGTTAGTTTTTATTGGAGAAATGACAAAAATTCAAGAAGGTAAATGATGGCAATACAACGATCTATGATCTTAGATTTTGTACTGAGAATTGAATGGTGTTGAGAATGAGCTTGGTGGAGTGGTATTCGGGCAGAATGTTACGATTGGAATTTAGTGAATTGGGAAGTGGCTATGTAAGGACATTGAACTTTGTTCATTGTTTTATTTTTTGGAGATGTTTACATTGATTGATAATTAGAACAGACACATTTTTGGTAAATCGCTCATCAATTTTTGACCTGACTTTGATTAATTAGCGACGTCTTGTACATGATAGCAGATATTGTTCTATTTTCAAGTTTCAACTGGTCATTCTTCAAAGGTTTTTAGTGTGCCTTTGTTGTTCTTACAGTGTCATTTGTTAGAAGTGATAGACGAGCTGCTCAAATTATGGAAAAAGAAATATGCTAGGTTTCTATGTTTTTTATGATGCATCTGGAGCAATTTCTGTTTCACTCTGTATAACAATAGGAAATAAACTCAAAACTTTATGATTTAGTGACTTCATTTCTTTTGGAGGTAGCAACAGTAAACTGATGAGCACTGTCAAATTTTTTCCTCGTGCTCATATTTCATATTGATCTTTTTAAGACCCTCTTTCTTTTCATAACGCCTTCTTTCTTTCTTTCTCTTGGCACAGGTTGCTTTTAAAACAGGTGATTACAAGCAGCAAGTCATTTTTATTGGTGGGCTGACCGATGGGTTTTTAGCTACTGAGTATGTTAACCTATGCTAGTTTTATTATTATTATTTTTCCCGTACCCCTGTTTTATTGATTTGGGGTTTGCATGCTCTTTCTGTTTCTTCCTTTCATTATCTAGTTAATGCATCAATTCCAGTATCATTTATTTTTCTCATCATCAAATGCCTAAAGCCATGTGTATATTAACCAACAACCATTTTATGACTTACAGTCTAAGGACATCTAATTATTTCATCCTAATATAGATGATTTTCAATTTTCTAGATACTTGGAGCCTTTGGCAATTGTTTGGAGAAAGAGCGCTGGTCACTAGTTCAATTTCTGTTATAATATCCTAATATAGATGATTGTCAATTTTCTAGATATTTGGAGCCTTTGGCGATTGCATTGGAGAAAGAGCGCTGGTCGCTGGTTCAATTTCTGTTTTCGTCATCTTACAGTGGTTATGGCATCTCGAGCTTGAAACAAGTAAATTTATTCTCTGTCGAATTCATGTTTCATGGTGCCAATGTGGTGAATCTTGAAGCCCCTTTGTACCCTTGTTTGTTGCTGTCATTTGGTTCTTTTATATGCTTATTTTTTGGAGAGGATTTTCCTGTGTAAATTTATTCTCTTATGGCTGTGTTTCTCTGAAGGACGCCACGGAGCTTGATCAATTGATTAGTTATTTAATAAATAAGGAAGATTCCGAAGGTGTGGTGCTACTTGGACACAGTACTGGATGCCAGGTAATTAGCTGATTCTGTTTTAGTGAATGGTCATCTGAATCTCGATGCACTTTTATAGAATCAAAGATAGCCCCATGGTCGAAGGCATGAAATATGGCTAAGGTTTGTTCATTTTTATATTTTCTAGGATATTGTATATTACTTGCGAACTAATGCAGCGTGTTCAAGAGCAGTTCGTGCAGCCATTTTACAAGTAATTTTCTATCACACGACATGGCTTGAATCTTATCGATACTTTAGTGGCTCCAAATTTAATATGTTTTGATTCATCTTGTCTGTCCAATTTTCAGGCTCCAGCTAGTGACCGTGAATATAGAGCCACTCTCCCGGAAACTGCCTCCATGATTGATTTAGCTTCAACGATGATAAATGAAGGCCGGGGATCAGAATTGATGCCAAGGGACGCCAATCCAGATTCTCCCATTACTGCATCCAGGTGAGTAGCTTTACTGTGTGTGTGTTTTAACACACACAGAGAGAGGGAGAGAGAGAGAGAGAGAGAGAGTAGTGATTTTACTGTTTGTGAGTGATATGCAGATTTCATTCGCTCTGTGCATACAACGGAGATGACGACATGTTCAGCTCTGACTTTAGTGAAGACCAGTTGAGGCAGAAACTTGGCCACATGTCCAACACACCTACCCTGGTACGCTCTCGTTCAAACTTGATGCTAGGTTTATGCTACACTCAAAGTTCTAAAGCTGAAATTCATTCTGGTCCTCATAGTTAGAATCATTTACGTTGTTGAGTCTCTCATCCATGCTCGTCTGTCCAATATGCTGTGATATCTTCCTCATGCCACGTCGTCTAGAAATGCTCTGTTTACTTTGCTTAGATTTTACTTTCTTGTAGATCATGTTTTCCATGGGAGACGAATACGTACCAGAATACGTGGACAAGAAAGCTCTGGTTGACAGGCAAGGATATGAAACTTCCTCAACTAGTCCTAACAAAATAACCTCGTACATTAACTCGTTCTACTTATCTCTCTAGGTTGTGTACAGCAATGGGCGGCGCAGAGAAGGCTGAAATCGAATATGGAAACCACTCGCTCTCCAACAGAGCCGAGGAAGCCGTCCAAGCCATAATCGAGTTCATCAAAAGAGATGGCCCTAAAGGATGGGATGACCCATGGAGCTAGCATGTCGCCTTCCAACTAGGCGCATTTTTCAACCTCCATCTTCAGGTTCTTACATAGGCAATCCTTCACTATCCTCTCTCATCCCTCCACATTTTACAAAAAGAAAAGCATATAATGTCTGTCTGTACATTAAGAATTCCAAGAATCAGAGTATTACTATATTTTTCCTTTCTTTTAGCAGGAATGATGAGATAATATATAGTATTTGTTTGTTTTAATTATTAATTCTGGTCTGAGTTGCCATGAACATGGAACATGCACTTCATTATTTCTGCACTTGGAAATTTCTAGATGCAAGATGCAAAATTTGTAACAGAAAATCTCGTACGATCGCCCGTTTTCGATCAACGTGAGCAAGATTTCTGTTGGGTTTTGTTGATTGCCTGCACCAAGACAATTTGCATGACTAATGCTGCGGTGAATGCTCAAATCTGTTTAGTTTTTTGTCAAAATTTCACTATATAAAATTTGGATCCGACTATAGGGTTAATTCGTGGGAAATTTCAAATAAGACTGTTGGATTTTGAATAAAAAATCTAGACACGATATTCTGGTATGTGGCTATTTCGTTTCAGATGAAGAAGAGTATATAAAATGAGATCATTGTAGACATGTTATATAAAGTGCTAAAATTGTAATTAGGACAAACTACATATTTTTACAGGAGTGGGGCTTTTATTTATCTATTTAGTTTATTCCCATATTTAAATTTATTTCGGTTAATAGTGTTTTATGTTTCCGACTTTCAATATATTTTAGAAAATGTTCTGAACTTTCATAATTTATAAAATATTCTCAATATTCAACGTTTTTCGTAAAATGTCTTGTCATATAAAATTTGGCGACAAAAAGCTGATTCATCAGTCTGAAATGGAATTTTTTAGTAAAAAGTAAAAAAGAAAAAAGAAAAAAGAATTAGGAGTGTTTTATGTCCCCAACTTTGAGCATATATCAGAAAATATCCTAAATTTTTAGAGTATATCAAAAATATCCCGAGCTTCCATTTTCTTCATAAAAAAAAAACTCTAAATTTTCAATATTTTTCATAAAATGTCCAATTATACAATAAAATTTCCCATGAATGCACGAATTCACCCTCTAAATGACTGGAACACTAATCTACTAGTGTGAGAGGAAATGGAAGCGACTTTGCATCTAGCTTATCACCATTATATATTAATATATTATATTTATATATTAAATATGTTTCATTTAATCATGTTATTTTTCGATGGTCAGAAAAAATTGATGATGAAGAATTTATAATAAATTGAAGATATGATCTCTTGAAAATATTAAAAATAATGTCTTGATAACAAATTATTTAAAATTGTGAATGATGTGATTTTTTTTTTGTGTTCAATGAAAGTTTTTCACAAAAATTCCACTTTAAGCTCCGGCGAGAGTATAGAGGAACATTATATGAAAACACTGAAAGTTTGAGGTTTTTTATTAAAATATTAAAATTGAGGATATTTTATGAAATACGCTGAAAGTTTTTGATATTATCCGAAATACACTGAAAGTTACGAGCATAAAACACTATTAATCATTTTTTTTACTAGAAAAATTCCATCTTAAACTCTGGGGAAATGAATTAGCTTTCCAACACCAAATTTTATATAACAGGACATTTTATGAAAAATACTGAAAATTTAGAGTATTTTATGAATTTTTGAAAATTGAAATACTTTACTAAATACGTTACATTCGAGGACATAAACACTATTACTCGAATTTATTTTAGATCAATGATTTTGAAAATTTTATAAAGTATGATTTTGGCCACATATAGGAATATGTGCCTCTCTTATACTGCCAACAATGCACAGCCAAATAATTGAAACGCACCTGTCACGTGAAATGTCGTTTCCTCACATGCTCCATGTCGTTTATTCAATGCCGACATTAAATTCAATATCTAATTGTACAAATAATGGACTATATAAAAAGTTACATTCTTTTATAGGTTTAATTACTTTAGTAAAAAAAAAATATAAATCGAGGATGACAATATCCAAACTAATTTACAAGATGATTACGGAAAAAATATTGTGTTTATTTAAATTTAGTATAATTTATTTATTTACTTTCGACATAAATAATTGGTGTTCTTTAATATACTCCCTCCTCCGTCCACGAAAAATAGTCATGTTTTTCCATTTTGGTCCATCCACAAAAAATAGTCTAATTTTATTTATGAAAAATTTCCTACAACACAATATTCCTAAACATCAATCCATTTACAACTTATATCACTAGGACCCAACACTTTTTATCTCTACAACTATTTTTATTTTTTTCTCTCCTATCATTTTTTTTCCTATTTTTCTTACTTTGCCAATTGTACATTAAAACCCGTGTCTTCTACCAATTTTTTATAGACGAATAGAGTATTAAAGTTATAAAGTCATAATATTCGACAAATAAAAAAATAACATAAAACACTAATCACAACCCCTAGAAAAAGTCATCATGCTATGCAATGGAGAAATTCACTAATAATTACTTTCCAATGTAATTATTGTTAAGTACAATAGGGTTATGTACTAATTCAAATAATTAAATATGATTCCGACAACACAAAAGTGATGTGACCTTACCCTAAAAATAAGGTCTATATTCCTAAATATCACAACTCACATCTAAAGAAAAGGTAAAATTTAATTAAATAATCAAAATAAGAGTATATGGATAATAATTACTTGAAATAATTGTGCGGTAGGTCTAGCGCAACAATTCATTAGTCCAAAAAGGGGGCAACTACTTTTGACTTGTACAAGTGGTTTTCATTAATGAGCCTTTACCTTATTTTATTTAGGAAAAAGATAAATATACGTAACTGTACATATATAATATCTCTAAATTTTAGATGGAATTGAATCAATTTATTTAAGTTGACTTTATTACTAATTATATTATTTATTTATTTATTAAATTACCCTTATTATATTTTCAAAGATACGATTGAAAAATTGATTTGATAGATTCTTCAAACAAAAATTGATTTGGAGATAAATATATTGATATCAAATGGAAAAGTTAATATTTTCTTAAATTTGCAGATATCTAATTTGAAAAAATTATTTTTTCTTAAATTATTGCAGAATGATAAATATGTAATATTTTAATTTATTTAAATTAATTAATATTTATAAACTGATTTATATGTAAAATATCTAAAAAAATAGCTTATTATAAATGTACAATTTATGTACAATTTATGTATATTTATCACTACTCTTTTATTTAATTACTTTGAATTTCATTAGATTTTCCCCCCAAATGAACTACTGTTCTAAAGTATTTAATTTAGCTAAAGACAAAGCTTACATAATCCCGCCACTGTAGCATAACAAGTATAAGAGAGAATTAATAAAGAAGGGGAGATAGACAAAATAAATAGAACTATAATGAAATATGGTGTAAATAATGAATTATAGTAGACTATTATTATGTATTAAAATTTTATTTTAGATACTAACAGATAAGATTATCTATTAAAATGGGACGAACAAAGTATAAGTAAGGGCGTGAGCAACAACGGCTCGCCCCCTCATTTCCCCTTCTTTCCGCCAAAATCCCGCCACTGTAGCATTCAAGAGCCGACGACTCTTCCCACAAGTAAGGCTCACGGCCCGCTGACATGGAACGAAGCAAAAATTATTTTTTTACTTTTTTAATATTTTTTATATAATTTGTGTATTGTTTTATTACATAAAAAAAGCTCTTAGCCTAGTGACAAAATAGCTTTTTCTTTTTGCCTTTGCCTTGAGCTTGAAACTGACCTAATAAAAATAAATAAATTTTCATTTTTTTTTAATTTTCTTTTCATTTTTTAAATATTTTTTCTCTCTTTGAATTGATATGATTGATTCACTTTTTAATTTTTAAATTTGCAATGAAATTGAAAATTATATGAATTATCAAAAAATTAAAAAAATAAGAAATAAATAATATAAGGGAAAGTTAATATTCGGCTTCTGTTGCGGAGGTAAAATTTTAAGAAAAAATTATGGTAGATCTTATGAATAATATAAGAGAAATATGAGAACTCTGCCTCCTCGCTGTGGAGGCCCTAAATTCAACGCTGATGAATAATGATGATTATTCGGCATGTCTGTCATATTTTTTCATGTTCACGTCGTAACGTATAATAATCAATAATTTATAAATGTAACATATTTTAGGGGAATTTAAAAATGAATTCTAATAGCATAGAATATAAAATAAATCATGAAAGACGATGGACAGGCTGCTGCCCACGTGGCAAACGATGCAAACGGCGAGAGCAGGAAAAGACAAAAATACCCATACCGAAGCACCGCGTTCCGCCACAATTGTAAGGCCAACTGTCGGTCGGTGGACGGTGGAAACGAGGAGGACAAAATGGTAAAAGCCATCATTTTCAAGAATTGATTATGGCCATCACATAATAATCCAACTCCAGCTCCATTTCCGCCTTTTTTTTCCTTCTTCCCATTATTATCATTTTTCAACTCCAACTACAAACTCTCCACTACATTACTGCACATTATTCTAGAGAGAGAGAGAGACAGAGGAGTGATTTCCGGCTACATTGAGGGAAAGCGAAAGAGAAGGAAATTCCGGACAGCTTGAGCTATTGGCCTTTCCAATATTGAAGGAAACCAAAAAAAGAACAAAGAGTGAGTCTTGTAAGATAACTTTGTTTTATTTTTTCAAGAAAACAATAGAGAGCACTTATATTTTACTGGGCAAGTTGCTTTTCTGCTACTTCTTTAGTTAAAATTATGCATTTTTAGGAATTTTTGTCTGAAATTAATTTGTGTCTTTTTCTTTTCTTTTCTTTTCTTGGTGTGATGTGTTGTTCAGATGAGGGAGAAATCTGGGAATTCTGCATGGTTTCCGGGGGCAAGCCCCGTAGTTCACTCATGGTTCAAGATTCTGGTGATGTGTGTGTTTCTTGGAATCTTGATTGTGTGGGGGATTGATGGTTTGAACATGAGCACTTTCCACAATGATTTTGTTGTGTTGAAGCTTGACACTGCTGTAGAAACTTTACCCTTTAAAGATTTCAGCTTTAGGAATCGTTCCATTCAGTTTCAGCCCAAATTGGAAAATCATGAGCAGATTGATTTAAACCTCACCAACCAGATTCTGGCAGAAACCCATGAAAGTCTTGATCAGATTAGCCCTCAGCCGCTGGATTTGGTTGGAAATCAAACTCAAAATGTGTCAATTTCGAGCCCTAATGTTTCAGTTGATCCTAACAAGATTTTGGCAAAACCCCATGAAAGTCTTGCTCAGAGTAGCCCTCAGCCGCTGGATTTGGTTGGAAATCAAACTCACAATGTGTCGATTTTGATTTCGAGCCCTAATGTTTCAGCTGATTCTAGCAAAAGTTGGACTGAGATGAACACTTCTTCAAGTCCTAGGATTCTGTCTTGGATTTCGTCCGAGCTGGAGGAAAATTACTCGTCTCGTCTTCTTGCAAACTGGTTGGCTCCGGGTGGTGAGCCGTGTAAGGATTTAAAAACTGTGGATGTTAGGGTTGCTGGATTGGATGGTAGTGAGAATGTGGAGTTGGTGGCTGGTGAAATCCATGAGTTTGTGTTCCAAGCTGTTGATGAGGCAGGGCAGCCTCGTTGTTTGGGTGGCGATTACTTTGAGACCGATCTTTCGAGCGAGAAGTGGAAGTCTAGGCCCCCGGTTAAGGACATGGGCAATGGGACATACTCGTTTTCGCTCCAAATTCATCCTGATTTTGCTGGTAATTACAATCTGACCATCATTTTGTTGTTTAGACACTACGAGGGTCTCAAGTTTTCGCCTTCTAAGTTGCTGTTCGATAGGGTTCTTCGCTTAGTCCAAATCAGGTTTGTTAAGTCTGCATTGCGTTTGCCCGAGATCAGGCAATGCAGGTGGAGTGATTACACAAGGGATGTCTGGTCTGGTCGTTGGACACGGCATGCTAGGAATGAAAACTGCGTGATTGGCCATGATGGTAGGTATAGGTGCCAAAGCCCGAGCTTCCCTTGCCAGCAGCCGTGGTGTGATGGCCCATTAGGCATGCTGGAGAGCAACGGGTGGGTGTACTCAGCCCAATGCTCGTTCAAGCTCTACAGGAGCCAGGAGGCGTGGAGGTGCTTGAGCGGCCGCTGGATCTTCTGGTGGGGCGACTCCAACCACTGCGACACAATCCGTAACATCCTACATTTTATCTTGGATGTGACCGACATTCCCACCGTTCCGAGGTTGTTCGACATGAACATCACAAATCCGAGAAACGCGTCTCAGAGGGTGCGCTTCACAAGCATCTTCAACGGGCATTGGAACCACACCGGCAACTACCAAGGGTTGAACTCGTTGATCAACGAAGGGTACCGGGAGACGTTGAAGGGCTACTTCTCTCAAAGTGTCGTGCCCGACACTGTGATCATGAACTCTGGTTTGCATGACGGTATATACTGGTCCACCATCCGGAACTTCATCAAGGGTGCGGACTACGCGGCTGGATTTTGGGCAGAGGTGATGGAGGGGGTGAGGCAGAGGGGGCTGCGGCCCCCAGAGGTCATATACCGGACCACTGTGGCCACGGGCGGCTACGCTAGGTCGATGGCGTTTAACCCTCACAAAATGGAGGTGTTCAATGGGGTGGTGGTGGACAAGCTGAGGCAGTATGGCTTGCTCGATCGGGTCATCGACGATTTCGACATGACCTACCCGTGGCACTTCGACAATCGGTGCAATGACGGGGTGCACTACGGACGCGCCCCGTTGAAGGCCCGGTGGCGCGACGGCCAGGTCGGCCACCAGTACTTCGTGGACCTCATGCTTGGGCACGTGCTGATCAACGCGCTCTGTGTGAGGCCCGAGCAATCATCCGTGTGACGGATACGTGTGGTTTTGATCTAGGGTTTGGCCTAGGGAGAGGTCAGAGGCGCAAATTTTTTCGGCCATGGATCAAGATTGCAAGCTGGAAAGATTAGATTTTTCTGACAGGGAAAATGCAGGTATATGGTGAAATTTGGGTATATAATTCTTTTAGCAGATTGATATATTTTTTATGTAATTCTTTTTGTATGTTGTGATAAGTGTGAGATCCCACATGTACCACTGTAAAATTGATAGATATAAATATCATTCATTAAATTCATAAATGAAATGATGGCGTGAATGTTATTCCAGAAACAAAGCTTTACAATTCCAGCAGCAAAAATTAAAGCAAGAAAACGAATCCCAGAAATATGAAAACGAGAGACACAATCAGAGCTAATGGCAACGACCAGTTCACCCTCTTTTATTTTCTTTTTCTTTATTCATTTTACCTGTATAAATATCTTACAAAAGCGAAAACCCAAATTAAAGTGTGCCCTCGTCATTCTGATTGTACGCAAAGCGCCATGAGTCGACGCGTGATCGCGATGCCCACATCCAACTCCAATAAGATCTAGTTGAAGAAATCTGGGCGCGCTTCGATCCTCTCGATGAATGGGGCAATTTTCAGATCTTAATTATGTAATTTTAAGATTTTAATTATGTTATCTTAGGGTTTTAATTATGTAATTTTAGCATATCAATGAAATTCATATTTTTTATTAAATCGCACATAATTTTAATCAGATTACACAATTGGAAATTATATGAAAAAAGAAAGAATTAAATAAATAAGAAATAAGAAAAATAAATAGTTTCTATAAAGTGCTTCATAATGCTCTTGAGTCGTAGGCGTGGGACCATTGAGTATAAAAGTAGCTGTAAGACTCATAAATAATAACCGTGAAGTAATTCTTACTACTCTGCATCATGAATGCTTTTTAACCCAAAAATTGTTGCAATGCATTTGAATAAAATCATGTTGGAATCTTTTTATAAGTCTTTGTGGCAGATACTTAGTGATTTCTTGGTATGGATGGAGGAAGATCTTGGTCCTTGGGGTCCTCTTGTGATGCAAGCACTATTTTAGTGTTCTTGTATAATATTTAAACTGAATGGCACAGAGATTGCTGCCAGTTTCTTGTTTGAGATGCAGAATATAAATGAACTCTCTGCCAACATTTAGAATAAGATGGCTATAAAATCACACTTGTCTGATAATTAGTTCTGCTACATTGTTATTTTTGGGTTTACAAAATAAAATTACTATGTTCAGATTACATAGCAGATGATGGTGGGTCCTATTGGCATTTTTAGACAAAAGGGTTGTTTTGGTCAAAAATCTATTGGAAAATTAAGGATTTTGGCCTTCCACATGGTTGAGACCTTTGTACTTTCGGTTGGTCGTAACCGCCAAGGTTATTATGAGATGTCATGATGATTGTGTCTTTTCACATTTCCTTTTTAGGCCTATATATGGGGGGGTTGAGATAAAAGAGAACACCATAACATAATCTCTCTCTCGAAACTCATCTGTTGTCGTTCAGCATGACTTAGCATCTTTAGGAGCATCTTTTGCTCGATTCTCGGAACTCAGTCAAGTTCGTCGGTGCCTAGCGGATTTGAGGTGCTTTTACACGCTAGGAGGAAGCGTTTTATCTTTGGGGACGATACGTCAACCCAAGAGCACCAGCCGATGCGTAATTCGTCTTGCGGAAAGACGGTTTTCCTCAACTCGACTTAAAGTTTGGTTTGTTTTATTATTTGTCGTTGTAATTTCCGTTCTATTCCTTATTGTTTTGCTCTATCGGTTGTAATAATAAAAGCACTACCTGTTTAACGGCTTGAGTTTTTTTTTCCATATTTCTAACAATATCTTCTATCGACAAACACTAATATTTTGCATGCTAAGTTGGATAAGGAATGCTTACAAACTTCATCCATTTTGGTAGTAAGGATGAACTATTCATCTCTTATCATCTTCCTTCTAATTTCAAGTTCAAGTTTTCTCGTATCGAGTCTTGAGTCTTGAGTCTTGAGTCTTGACGAATCATTTTTGCGTGCCTGAGAGGAAATCTAGAAACTAAGTGTGTCATGTCCTAATGCCGCGTGAGATGATCCTTTCAGCTGGTGGTGGCTTTCCTAATGTTGCGTGTCATTAAAAATATTTAAATGTCGAATTAAGATACAAAGAAGCTAAGGACAAGCCCACAAGGGTTTCATCATTTTTTAGCTTTTAAGATGCACAACTCTACTTATTAGGTTAGAGAGAGGATTAAGGGCGGCCGTAATGCGGACCAGTTGCGCCCTTCACGGAGTTCGCGCGCATCGGGCTGGCCGCGTTGCAGGCCTCGATTTCGGCGGGCTTCGTTGACAGTGCGGGCATGGTGCTCTTATTCACATCCACGCACGCATGAACCGCATGCGCCTGTCTTGACCAATAGCTTGACGCTTGCGGTGCATGCGGTCGTGCGCGGATGTGCATAATTTTAATATCTATACATACCCTTCAATTTATATCATTTTCACGCATCAATTCCAGTTCTTCTCCAATTTATCTTTACATTTGAATAATCTTCTCTCTTAAATTCGTTTATTTTATATGGATCCATATGTCGTCGGTAATTTCTCTAATGAAGATAGTTCGTTAGACGAGTGTGACAACATTTTCGAGATCACTTGCAACGTGAGGGTGGTTGTAGTTGGTGGTCGAAGACGTACGTGCGCCGGGAACGAAAAATCGCCGCTGCACGTCTCGTGGACGATTATTTCTCCGACAATCCGCAATGAGAGATGAGTGTGTTTCATTGTCGGTTCCATATGCACATAACAGATGCGTTGGCGGCTCGTGAGGAATTCTTCCAGCAACGACCGGACGGGCTCAGACAGTAATGGTTTTCAACGCTACGAAAACGTACATAAGTGATCTGACAGCTCGCGACTGGTAAATGTACCAATCAGTTTGACGAGTACCTATACGTCGCCGAATCGAGAAGGCGGGAATGCTTGAAATGATTTTTCCTCGTCATTCAAGATGCATTCCACGCTGAATATTTGATGTCGCCAACAGCTCTCAAATGCCAACAACTTCTTCGTATGTACGAGGCATGACAGAATTTCCCGGAATGGTGAACAACATCGACTGCATGCATTGAGAGTAGAAAAATTGTCCAACGCCATGGAGGGACGCGTATACTAGTGGCCACAAAGGCTTTCATCCAATCATTGTGCTAGAAGCAGTTTTTGACCACTGACTATGGATTTGACATGCGTTCTTCGGTATCGTCAACTCCAACAACAACATCAATACCCTCAACCACTCCAACTTCTTTAACGACGTGTTGAATGGTCGGGCGCCAGTGACACAATTCATGGTCATTGGACGTTGCTACAACATGGGCTACTATTTCGCCCACAACATATATCCGGAATGGCCTGCTTTCGTGAAGACCATTTTGTGTTCAACTTAGCCTAAAAGAGCCCATTTTGCCCAGAAACATAAGTCCACGCGAAAAGACGGTTCACGATCATCAAAGGTTTGGGGCATATGTGATACAAGGACCTACTAGCCAACATCATGTATACATGCATAATATTTCACAACATGACAATCAGATACGGATGAGAGGACACCCCAAATTGGGAAGACGAAGGCACGATCGACGCTTCGATCGCAAGCGAAAATCCATCTCGAGGTAAGCCCCGACATTCAGAGATTTCCAATAGCGTCGTTTGTTGACACACGATCAAAACGCCCACGACCAACTCTTACACAATTTAATTGAAAAAATTTGGGCCCAGTTCGGTACCCTCAATGAATGATTAGTATTTTTTCACTTATTTAATTTTATTTACTTTAATTATGTAATTTCTGATTATTCGCATATGAACTTAATTGAAATACATAATAAATATATACACAATTACAAATTATATAAACTAAAAAAATATAAAAGATAAGAAATGAAATTTACGAATAATGATAAGGAAAGTAGATGTAAAGACAAATGATTTATGGGTTATAAATACTCAAAAATCTTTACCGAATTTTTACAGCTTTCTTTGCCACAACCTATGTTGTCTTTCTAACACTAAGAAAGAGTACTAGAGTTACATGTGATTAAGGAAAATGGATGGAATTGATTGATTGGTATTACTAACTAACCATTTTCTCAAAACCAATTGATTGGACTAAGGATTTATCAATTTGGCTGGCGGATATCACATCATTTAATTTCGGTTAATTTTAATGAACACTTTCTTCCAAAAAAAAAAAAAAAACCACTAAAAAATAGTCATGTTCTTGAAAATTCTTACACTTTACTAATTCTATAAAATATTTCCTTTCTTGTTGTTTCATATAACAGTATGTAGGTAAGGTAAGAGATATGATTGGATAAGATATCTAAAGAGGAGTACACATTTATGAATAGGGTAAGAAAGAAAAATAAATTTTTTTTTTTGCATGTATGATTGACTATATGATTAGTTCAACTTGTGTGCATTCATTTCTCAAGATGGTATGGACCTGTAAAGGTATAAGAATGTTGCTTCTTTTATTTTCTTAAAAAAAATCAATTATTTTTAGTATTGAATATATTTTTCTTCTAAAGTAGGAAATTTAAATAGATTTAAAATCACATCATAATCTATAATAATGTGCTATAAACATGCTCTAATGGATAAATCATTTAGATTATTTATATGTCAACTTAGTGTACAAATAGATTTTTAAACAAATGTACTAACAATTTACCTTATTTCTCAAAAACCCTAAAAAGTTAAATAACAACCTTTTTGTCTATAGATTTGACATAAAATTTGTGACCAAATAATACCTCGAAGGTGCTATAATTTCACAATCAAAAGTCAAAGAAATAAATTCAAAATTTACAGAAGTAATTAGGGGTGGGGAATAATACCGAAATACCGGTATACCGGATATATCGTACCGAAAACATCGAAATTCCAATATATCGTAAATTTTGGTACAGTATGATAACGTATCGGAAGTTACGGTATGGTAACGATATGAATTTCAGTATTACCGGGATATATAAAAAATTCGGTATATACCGTAAAATACGATATATACTGATAAAACGATAAACGATCGGTACATACCGTATTTTCTTACCATACCGTATATATATTAAGTATATTTATAGTACTAATAAACATTTATACTATAATTTTTTTAATAATATTATAAAATTTCGATATAAAATGGTATTTCGGTATAACAGTATCAAAATTTGGTATGCCATAATTCATAATATAGTAGACTTCGGTATGGCAACCAAAAACATGGTCAGTAACAGTATTGAAAATTCTATATACAGAAATTTCGGTATTACCAAAATTCGATATACCGAAAAATTCAGTAAAGTAATGATATGGTATTTACTCAAAACGAGATTTTCGATATAGTATATAGTATGTCAGTTTCGGTATAATATACCATATCGACCCACCCCTAGAAGCAACAACTAATTGTTAAAAATAAATTTTCACTAATAAATCTAAATGTAATGAAAATATGATGTCCCATCACAAAATATATGTAATAACAGATAAAGGGCATTATAGTAAACTCACGCACCAAATGAATTACAAAGAACCAAACAAATTTATTGCGTCAACGAACTTTTTGGAGAGGGTAAAATCTGACTTTAAATCTGACGGTAGTAAATATATAGATATTTCAGCAGCTTTCATTTTGCATCAACTAAATCTAACCATGGTTAACTGAAACCAACCACACCAGTTAAGCCGAGCAGGGGAAAAACCGCGGCTTCAGAAAGAGCCTACCTGCAAGCATTAAAGCCCAAATGTACGCCAATATCAATGAAAGTGGGGGAAAGAAAAAGAAAAAAAAAATGATTAAAAGGAGGCTTATGTAGTAATAATCATCCCCACCACCTTATTATTATAAAAAAAATTAAAATTTAATATTGAAAAAGGGGCTAACCATAAATAAAGCTCCAAAAGCAAGACAAGTGAGAGTGTTTGTTTCCCATTGCAACAGTGTCTCTCTCCCTCTCTCTCTCTCTCTCTCTCCATAACTCTGAAATAGAGGTAGTCCAGAATTCAGCAGGGGTAGTGTTAATGTGGCTTACAAACAGGGCCTGAATTCCTTTTCTCTCTCCCTTTTCCTTCTTTGTGAGTTCTGTGAGGGGACTGCACATTATTTTGTTAAAACTAATTTTCACTCAGATCTACCTCTCTCTCTCTCTCTCTCTCTCTCTCTCTCTCACTGCATTACCCTGTTTGTAATTTGTGTTGCTTGTGCTTTGAGGGGGCTGCAAAATGAGTAAAGACGAGTTCTTGAAGATCCAGGTACCTACCTTCTTCTCTCTCTCACACACATTTCTTGATAAATGGTGAGCTCGTGCGTGTGTGTGTGTGTGAGAGAGAGAGAGAGAGAGAGAGGGAGGTTTTATTGCGTGTGCATTCTGGCGTGGTATTTTTCTTGTTTAGGGACTCAAGATTTTCAGTGCCGTTTCTTTCTCTCTCTTATGTTTTATGTTAATTTCACTGAAATGGACGTTTTCATTCGGATAAAATTTTGATTTTTGTGTTGTTTCAACGTTAATTTCTTGTTTTCTTGCTCCGATTTTGGCTCCCAAATGTTAAAGTTGCAATCTTTATCCTAATTGAAGTGGCTGTGTCTCTGTCTTTGCTTGTCCTTGCAGACTTGTGTTCTCAAAGTCAATATACACTGTGATGGCTGTAAGCATAAAGTCAAGAAAATCTTGCAGAAGATTGAAGGTATACATATAAACTTGTATTTCTTGAAAAAAGTTGGCCCAATTTATGTTTAGTGTGTGTGAATCGTGAAAAGGAATTGGGCTAATTAGTGTGGGGTTTTCTGGTAGGTGTATACACTATTAAAATAGATTCAGAGCAAGGGAAGGTAACAGTTTCTGGTAATGTTGATCCAAACACACTGATTAAGAAGCTAATCAAGAATGGGAAGCATGCTGAATTATGGGGTGCAAAGCCCTCCAACAATAACGATCAAAACCACCTCAACAAGCAGTTCAAGAATCTACAAATCGACCACGGTGGCAAAGGTGGAGGCGGCGGAGGAGGAGGTGGTGGTGGTGGTGGGAATAAAGGGCAAGGCCAGAAGGGTGGGGGTAACAATCAGCCCAAGGGCGGTGGTGGAGGCGGTGGTGGTGGAGTAGGTGGCGGCCCCCCTGGGCATAATCCGCAGCTGCAGCAGATGAAGGGATTTCAGGATATGAAGATGCTGCCACAGTTTACGAAGGATATGAAGATGGCACCCAACAATGGCAGCAAGGAGCAGAATGCGAAGTCGGTCAAGTTCAAGCTGCCTCAGGATGAGGACATGAGCGATGATGATTATGATGACGATGATTTTGATGATGATGATTTTGATGATGATGAGCTCGATGATGAGATGGATCACGCGCCCCCAAATAAGATGAAGCCGGTGATGGGGGGCGGCCATGGTGGCCCGCAGATGCCTCCTGGGATGATGATGCAGAATATGATGAATGGCCAACTCCCTCAGATGATGAAGCCCGGTGGCAATGCTGCTGGTGGTGGTGGTGGGAATGGGAAGAAGGGCGGGGGCGGGGGTGGGAGCGTTCCTGTACAGATGAACCATGGTGGTGGTGGGAAGAAGGGTGGTGGCGGCAATGGCGGTGGTGGGAATCAGAATCAAGGTGCTGGTCCGAAGGGTGGAAAGAATGGTGGTGGTGGTGGGGTTGGGGTTGGGGGTGGGGGTGGTCAGCATGGCGGAGGCAATGCTGGCCAAAGTAAAAATGGGGGTGGCGGTGGTGGTGGTGGAGGAGGAGGAGGGGGGGCGGGCAACGGGCACCATTTCATGCCTAATGGGGCCAAGAAAATGAGTGATGGACCTCATGGCATGCCTAACATGATGGCTATGAGTGGTGGTGGTGGTGGTGGTGGTGGTAATATGGGGCATATGGGTAATATGCCTATGGGCCAAATGGGGCATATGGGAAATCTACCACCAATGGGGCAAATGGGAAACCTCGCTGCCGTGCAAGGATTGCCGGCTGCCGCTCATGGTGGTACTGGGGCGGGGTACTTCCCAGGTGGCGGGCCTCCTGACCACATGGCGGGTGGAAACCCCTACTACCAGCAGCAGCTAGCAGCCATGATGATGAACCAGCAGAGGGCAAACGGGAACGAGAGGTTCCAGCCGATGATGTACGCCCGGCCGCCCCCAGCCGTGAACTATATGCCAGCGCCGTATCCACCCTACCCGTACCCTCCGCCACCCGGCGAGCGGGCTGATCAGTATGCGATGTTCAGTGATGAGAACACCGGTAGTTGTAGTGTGATGTGAGGGAGAGAGATAGAAAGAAGACAGAGATGGATGAATCAAGGGCTGAATAGTTCATAGTTTCTTGAATTGCTAGTCTTGATGCTATAATACTACACATGGGAATGTTGTTACTTGAAGTTTGCTTCTCTCTCTCTCTCTCTCTCTCTCTCTTTTGGTATTAATTTGTTCCCATTTTGATAGATGATATATGAAATGCAAAGGTGTTTAGAACATAATGGGAGAAAGGTGTAAGTGGGGATTGTGGTTTTGTTGATGATAAGAGTGTTTGTATAATGTTTTAGGAAAATAATACTAAAGGCAGAAAACAAACCCCATCTCTCTCTCCATTTCTCTCTCTACCCAAATTATCATTTCTTTCTCTCTCTCTAAATTTATGGTTCACCCTACCTTCACGTGAATTTTATTCAATAGGGGGCATGTGTGGTGTTACACTAGAAAATAAAATTGAACTAGTTGAATATTTGATTCAAAATCTAGTCTTGCAAACTTAATTTAGATTTGTTGTCATAAGTAAATGATAATTAATGATTATGTATATTGACTAGGCGTTGTTAGTGGAGGGTTTAACGTTTAGTTGTAGCCAATTGCATTATGACTTTGTGAATGTGGGTATAGTGGAGTACAAAATTTCATGACAAAATATTCAGTCCTTTTCACTGATAGACTGTGGCTTCCACACTCGAACTTAGGGCTTTTTCTTATTTTAAAATTATCCATAACCGTTACTAATAGTAATAGATTCTCTCAAACAAGTTCGACTTATGAAATATTGAGGGTGTGTTTGGTATAATAGATCTGAAATTGTGTTGTAAATATAATTTATAGAATTAATTTGAAAGTTATAATATTTTAATATAATCCTAATTTTTATTTGGTTAAATTAAATAATTGATATAAAATTGTATTGTAGTTTCAAATTCTTTGTTAATATTTTTTTACATTAACTTTTAGTGAATATTTTTTTTAATATTTTAGTTATATACATTATGTAACTCTACATTATTTTTCTATATATTTTGAGTTGTATATGCAAGTGTATGTGTTGTGTGTGTGCCGTTTGTGCAGTGTGTGTTTGCTTTGTGTTGTGTGAGTGCAATATGTGTATTGTGTGTGTAAAGTTGTGTATTGTGTTGGCAGGTGAAACAAACAAACGTGCCGCATTGGTGTAAGGAGAGAACTAGAACCACTATATAAGTCTTATGGACTATTCCAGTTATCACCAATTAGTTTTAAGATTGAATCCCACAAATTTCTATCATGTTGTGTGTGTGCAGTGTTACATGCAATGTTCATGAATTTGGAGAAATTTAGAATTATAATGAAATTGGTTTTCAATTAGAATTTAATTATAAATCCAAATATTTTTATAATATCAAATTATGAATTTGGAATTGAAGACACCATCTAAATCAATAGATTAGCAAGTCCTCTGATTGGGTCATTCTTCAGCGGCTCTTCAAGTCTCAAGTCAAGAAGAGTTATGTATTGCACACAATTTTTTTATTAATATATATATATATATATAAAATGTGTGTGTAGGGATGTATTCAAATACAAACTCATCCTTATTGCCGAATTAAGAACATTTATAAACCGTTAGATATAAGAATTCAACCATGTAGATGGCGCCATGTGTCAATTAATTATATAATATTTTAATAGTAAGGACTATATTGTAATTTGTTCTATGCGGTTATATGGAAATCGAAAATTATGGTAAGTTCTATCTTCCATATTACCTAAAATTATGGTAACTTCTATCTTCCATTTTAATAGATTGACGTTAGCATATTTGTTATCTATGTTTATCTTTTAAATAGTAAATACTTATACATTGTAAATTGTGAGATAAGATAGAAATTTTGTATATGTTAATATAGACGTCATTACAACAAGACTAACTACATCATCATACTAATTATATTTGTATCATCACAACACTATTATCATTCTTTACAGAATAACATTATCATGTGAACAATCAGATTACTATTACATCATTACATCGAAGAGAAAATATCATTATACAAATAAAAACACATCATTATAATATATCAAATAAAAGTCACACTCACCAAAATAACAAATAATTTATTGAATATCATTACAATAATAAAAAAGACTCATTATACATATTAATGTTGTATCATCACAACACAGTAATTATGTTTACAAAAAAAAAATCGTGAAAATAATCAGATTACAGCCGTATATGGAGAAGATGTGTTGAATCATTTAGTGAAGATTTGCAGTTTATTTTTCCGAAAATCTAGGCGTCTTCCTTATTTTTCTCACCCGGCGGTATATTTAACATTGGACAAAATTAACCATTTGATGATATATTCCGACAAGTATAATAATGATGCTTGCGATGTACTAATCTTGATCGTTGATTTTCAAATTTAATGATATGTGTTTGGACTTAGTTAAATACTAATAGAGTAGTTTGGCATTAGTTGTAATGGCCCTCGTTTTTATTAGCCAAATTGTGCTAATTAATTTCCAATTAAGAAAGTTGGATTATGAAATCAAGTGTTAACTTGGAAATATTTAGTAAAGTTGTATTACAATTGCTAAGAGAAGAAACGCAATTAAATAAATACATTGTTCGATAAGAAATACAATGTGTATCAAATTACAAAATTCGTATAAGAATTATACAATTCGTTTTGTACATGCTAACTTATAACTCTACGCCTCGAATAAATCCTTGATCTTCGATCGGAAAATTCCTACACAAACAAAAGGGAAAAACCAAAGAAACGATTAGCAAAAATCATACGCTTATCGGATAATTAGACACTAATCAAAGGATTAGTCAAATAGTAGC
>JAYDZE010049638.1:0-26248 GCA_034509125.1 Monilaria moniliformis | reverse complement strand
CTGAGTGCAGTATCCTTGCTCATGCCTTCTTCATTTCTGCTTCCTTTTTCCGCCAGATAGCCCGGATTGATGGTCCACAAACCTCGCCAGCTCTTAGCACCGATGTTGCTCCTAGGACAAAAAATACACGCAAATTGGGCAGTAAACAGGGGCTGATATTTGGCCTGGTCAGCAACCCACCACGGCGGCTGCTCGGCTCAGGTCGTCTTCCCCGACAGCGACCGCCGCCTTCCTCTTTTTGTCCTTTGCCCGCCGCTGATTTTCTGTCCACCACTCCGGGTAGCCCACAATCTCGAAGCACTATTCCTTGGTATGTCTACTTCGGCCGCAATGTGCGCAGAGAATGTGAGCCTTCTCATCTCGATTTTTCGATGGTGGAATATTTGAGCGTGGTGGTTGAGGCTTGGGGTTGCGCCACTGTTGCTGTTGGGTGAGGAGTCCAGCCCCAATCCCCGAGCCGCCTCCTGTACCCTCGATGGCAGGTTTGAGGATATGGGCGCGTGCAGCTTCTCGTTTAACCTTTGCATAGGAGGCATTGGCTGTCGGATTTGGGGTCTCCTTTAGGATTTCCCGTCGAATTTGATCGAAGTTGTCATTTAATCCGGCAAGGAATTGGTAGAGCCGACGAGTTTCAATGATCTTTTGGTACTTGTTGGTACCGATTTCACAACACCCCATTGGGTTTGGTTGTCGACGGTCTATGTTCATCCATATACTTTGGAGTTCCCCCCAAAAATCCTCTAAGCTTCGCTGCCCCTGCACAACTTTGTTTGCCCTTACCTCTAAGTCATAGATCTGAAGAGGGTCGGCCGAACTTCCATACGTGATTTCCAGGCTCTTCCACAAGGCCTTCGTGGTCTGGTGTTGTGCGAAATTCCCAAGCAGCTTGGTCTCCATGTTTTGGATAATCCATGAAAAGACCGTGAGGTCATTTTCTTCCCATTGGAGGAAGGTTGCAGGCGGTGGAGGAGGAACCCCCGTAATGTGGCTGGATTTTCCTCTGCCGCCGACGGCTATCCGTATCAATCTCGACCAGAGGGGATAGTTCGTCCCATCTAGTTTGAATCCTAGCACGATGCTTTCTGTGTTTCGCATCATGTTTGTAAACTGTATTCCCAAATCATTTGGATTTGAGGAGCTTGAGATTTCTGACATGTTGGGTTGGTTTTGTTTCAGGTTCGACGGTTTGGTTTTAGGCCAGATTCTTTTGGCCGAGAGAGGTATTTCGTTGGTAAGCTAATTTGGCCGGGAAGGGTATTTGGCAATGATGAAGTGTTTCTGAGCCAGTTGAATTAACATCTGCTCTGATACCATATTTTCAATGGCAATGGCTAAAAACTTGTTTTGTTGTCATTCTACTTTTCATTGATATACTGGAATACATGAGAGGTTACATATATAGGAGCAGCTCCAACGTTTAAAACTTAAACTAGGGACCTGCAAGTCCTTACATTCAACCACAGAAACCCTATACTAATTAAGGAAAGTTGACTCTATTTGTTATCCTTAATTTTGTCTTGATATCTTTTCCTTTGTTGTTTTGTTGCAGAGGTTCCAGGTGGCCTTGGTGAAGTGGCATCTGTTCCAACAGAAATGTGTTATAAAGTCAAGAAGTAGTGAATTTTTTGGAGATTAACCCTTATAAAAAAAAATTGCAGCTCCCAGAGTCCCAACTCCTTTACTGGCCTCACTGCACAGTGGAAAACCTAACATTTTTACTACCCATACTGTCTACCAGCTTTAGCTTTTAGACGAGGAGGTCAGTACCTGCAAACCCAAGGTAGTTCCTCGGGTTTGGGAGGGTTCGGAGCCATGATCAAGTAGAGGGTGTCCCTCGGATTTGTGAAATCGCGGGAGTAGTACTATTTCTTGATGTCTGCATCCAAATTATGAAACTCTCAACAACTTTTCTGTCATCCGTGGTTTATGATCTGTAAAAATCCCCACTCCTCACAAGCATGTCTAACTTGATCAATGATCTGACTACGAGCAGCTGCATCAGTGTTCAGGCATTCCAAGTCTATGACTGGGGATTTGCTTGAGATGGATTTCCTTGTCGAGTATGAATTCCTCGTCGCTGAAAATACGAGGAATTTTTGCAGGCCGGCTTCAACGAGAACCTTGACGCCTGTTTTGGTGGGTGCGTTTGGCTATTTTGTGTGAGCACCATGTTTGCATGGTAGGAATCTTTTGCATTCAATGTTTTGCAGAGCCTTTGGATATATTGTTGCGGACACAAGATCCTGTTAGATTTCTGATAGTGGGTCATATTTTATTTTCGAACAACCATCACGCATCTTGTTTGAAATGAACTCTTTTCATTATTATATATTCGATTTGCATGTGTCGCAGTTGAAGAGTCTTGTTCAATGTGAATCATTATCAAAGAGACATTAATTTTATATAAAACCATGGCAATATTTTTTAGGTTAATTGCATAGAGACGTAAATAAGTCTGAATCGAGACAAGTATTAGCAAACTCGGCTCTCATTTTCAGGGAAGCAGCTATAAGGCATCATATAAATATGAAAGAAGATGAAACTGCGACGCAAAAGCAAAATGTAAGAATCCATTTCCCTCAAATCGAAATCTTTCAACTTATTCAGTACTCAAAATTTGTTCAAAACAGCATCAGAAGAAAGAGATCTAAAACCAAGAAAAAATCATTGGCGTGTTTTTCGTATTTACAAGCATGTCATGCAGAACAATTCTAAACTGCATGATCAAGCTTATAAGGAGCATCAATGCATGCAAAAGTCAAGCAGCAGGAGGCCTGAGCTCATGATCTTGAGACGTATCACGAGCAGATGGTGGTAGATACTGCCACATTGGGACGAGACTGTAGCCAGGGTACATCGGCATCTTGTTTGTGGCAGCAGGGTATACCGGTGGATGTGCAGGCATGAACCCAGTAGGGGGAACGGCCATGCTTTTCAGTTGCTGCTCCATCCTCTCTTTATCTGTCTTGAGCACCAGTTTCTCTTCACGAAGTTCATTTTTCTCAGCCTGTTTTAGATATGACAGATAGTTATAGAGATGAAAAAGGATTTCTACTGACTCGAAAAATGACATTTTGAGGTGGCTAGGCATTTCCAAATTTACTGTAATGTCTGACCTTCAAAGTTTTTATCTCTTCTAAAAGCTTCTCGTTCATCTCTTTATACTCCTCCGATTCAGTTTTTAGCTGGTTTAGAACTCTGATGGCATCACCTAGTATGGCCAGTTTGTCAGTTTTCGCAGGTCTCCCTGGTTCTAGAGTAGCAGACAATTCTGTAAACCTGCACCAAGCCCAAAATAGTTCTTTATTTGAAACAATCTATATTGTCCTTCACGTAATGCACTACCACGATCTTCCACTTTCTTTCAGTAAATACTAAATACTACCTGTCGTTCAATTTTTCTCTCCTCATTCTCTCACGGCATGCTTTATTTCCTGTTCCACCACATTGATGACTGCGTCCCCTGTGGAATGGGCGCAACAAGGCCAAGAATTTAATTGCCTTTGTTTGAAAAAATTGTGATAAAGCATGTATCCATAACAAATTAAAGAACAAGTTGAAATACATTTGCAATAGGAAAAGAACATTAAAAAAAAAAAACTAATTTCCTTTATCAAGTCCATTTGTGAAAACCTTATGTAGACAAGAAGGCCAACAGACTAGTCATTTCATATACTGAAGGAACTAGCCATGAAACAAAATGTTAGCATGTAACTTGAAACGTTGGTGATAAAACTGAAATATATTAGATGTGCTTCAGGTCTTTGAACAACAAAGAGCAATTAAGACAGCAAGACATTGTTCCATGTAGCAAGTTCAAACTCTGCACACGTACAGTGAGAAATGACCCAAAATTGCCATATCACTTTTTTTCACTCTCATGAATCCAGCTGAATCACATTATAGAAGCTTTATAAGTTTTTCCAGCTACCGAAATATAGGGATTATATTGAAGATTACCTCTTTTTTCGGTTTTCTAGCTCTTCCACAGAATCACTGACATGTGATGTAGTTCCGCTAAACGACACATCGGTTGCCACGCAAGCGCTTCAATAAAATAATGATCGTATCAAAACCAAATATTGTGAAAGATTTACAACAGGTAATATATATTTAGCAGTAGAACTGTAATAAGTAATAATAAGCAAACGAGTAGCTAAATGATACCGCATTATAACTGTAATACATCACTACCACACCTTGGTTAAAAGAGCCGCCAGCAAGTGGAGCCTTTAAAAATTTCATGGCTGAAATCTAAAACCACCTAAGAATAACTTTAGACTCAAAACTCAAGCTCAATAAGCTTGACTTCTGCACGGGTAGAGACTTTTGGATTCAAGATCACCTAATCAAAGAAATATTTGAAATAGAGGAATAACCACGAGTCATATTCAGATATTTCTTTGCTTGTCCATTTCCCAAGTATCTTATTGTGCAAGATCGATGCTCTTTTCACGATAGCATGGGGACAGTTTGGAATTTTACTAAATTATCAGTCCATCGGTCAGGTGAAGTAAGCTGAAACTTGGGATGTATCGTTGTAATACTCAAAGGACAGACTACACGGAATTATTTCACCATGACTATAGTCTGGAATCTTATCGACTGAGCTCTTGGAACACCTATAAGCAGCTCGATGTTTCCAAAAAATCTAGGCATGGGCTCAAATCTCGCACTAACCAACCTGCTCTGTCAATTTATAACCGTAGAACGGCTTAAAAATCCTCTAGATATGTCTTTTTCAGTTTTGCTGAATATTTCTATAGCTGCATTGGCATAAATCTCGATTTCCACTGAAAATCTATTAATAACGAAATAAATCTACAAAATGAGTTCCTGTCTCGAACTTTCAATCCTAAAACATAGCCCTAAATGCTGAAATCCACCAATTCCTTTGAGAAAATTCACGTACATCTGGAAAAAAATTTAAAAATTTCATCCCCCCCCCCCCCCCCAAAAAAAAAACCCCAAAAAGAAAGGAAATTGTAGAAAACCTAAATGAAAACCACATCCCTATAGATCAGGGACACAAAAAATTACTCATAAAGTCAATTCAAAAATCAAAACTTTCCAATTCCAATCAAGTGCACAAACCATAATATATCGCCATAGAAAGTATTCCAAAAGAAACTCACTTTTGCATCGGTGGCTGAGGGTTCCAATAAAGGTCCGCGGCCGGGACGCCGTCGTCCAAGAGGCTGCTGTAATCGATTAACTCGGTCCAGCAATTCTCATCGAGTGAATCCACGTGATGTGCATAACCATTCATCATCACAATCACGTGTGATTAGGGCAAAGAATTGGGGTAGGCGAGTAAAATTAATAATTGGGGATTTTGATTTCAATTTTTGAGGGAAACAACGGAATGATGGGAGAAATTTGGGAGTGAAAAAGCAGAGTCACGAGATATGATTCGGCGGGGAGTGGGAAGTTGACCATTGAGGAGGCGCCACGTGGACGGCTGCGTCAATTATTGGCTTTGCCGAAGTCAACAAGTTGCTATTTGAGTCGCCGCATATATGCGGAAAATACAAAAGTTTCAAGTGCGCTTTTTCATCAGATGCGATGCCATTGGCAGCTTGGTTTATTCTCTTAATCACCTTGTTTATCGAAAATCTCAAAATTCACGAATATTATAATATAAAAATATTATGTTGTGTTTAATTAATAATTTTATATATTTCGCTAACTCGTTGAACCAGCTAAATCAACTCATTACTTAACGAGTTTCACTACAACAAGCTCAAATAAGCTTTCATTAGTAGCTTTGCTCATTCCTTACCCTACTTTTGATTTGTTTATTTTTTAGACGAACAGTTAAAATATTACTAATCCTAGACTTATAAAATAATTAATTGCCAATCTTTTTTATTCATTCTTATTTGGTGGATTTTGATAGTTATATGTTTGTGTCAATTTTGGAATTTGGACTTGATTATTTTTTAATTAAGTTTGAAAAAAAAGAAATAGTAACACAGGCTTAATTTAATTTGGCTTCAGTTGATGTATATTAAAATAAATTATAGACAAACAGCATCTGAGAGATTTTTTTTCTCATCTTATCACAATTATATTCTCATTCTTGATTTTATTCAATCCTTGGGTAAACTAACGAGCAACGCCCCCCAACCAAATGTAGCCCAAGCAATTCCATAGGGCATATGGTGGCCTTTCCCATATACTAAGAGGCAGCAGCTGGGGTGAGAAAAAGTTCAAACCCATAAAGTAAAATAATAATAATAAATAAATCATTGCATTCTGCACCTTAGAAATTAGTAAGAATATTCCAAGGATACAAGTTTGGCCACAAAAGGATTCCTTCGGATCTTATCTAGCAAACGTCACAATATATGCTACGAAATCACATTTAACAATTTTCTAAGACAAACACTAGACACAACTCAATTAGTAACAATTTTTTCTCCAATTTATAAATTAAGGTACAAATCATCTAATATATGCGAATATGAATGTGAGTGGTTGCAATCCAAATTTTCAAATTTCTATTATTCTAAATCTTGATTAGAGAAATATGAGAGTCTAGGCTTTGACAATCTTGAAGCAAAAAGCATTATAGTTGGATACTTGTCTGCTAAAAGTCAAGTCGAAATTGCAAATTAAGTTAAAATTCTTTATTTATGTGGCACTTGTCCCTTTAGTTAATAACAACTTAAATAATATTGAGCTACCCAAAATACACTTACAACAACTGCAAGCTAATTAAGTGCATCCTTATCGCAGCCGCTGAATGAAGGAAAACAGCGGTGTCGCGGTCGCCGCAGCCCCTTCCGCCGCAAATAAGCTGTTTTTTTTTTTGAATTGTGTGATGCAGATTTGTGCATAGAATTGTGTAGTGTAGAGAGAGGGTCACGAGATTAATTTTGCCATTTATGAAACCCATTTCCCTTACTTTCATCACTTTTCTCCTTCACTTTTGTTCCACTACTTCCATCTCATTTTATGGGTCCAAAATCTGTTGAGTCGAGTTCTGATTCAGATGAAATGGATAACATGATTGGATTGACGTTGAGGTCGCATTATAGGAGGAGGAGAGCTGCGCAGGCTCTAGTTGTGCGTCCTCAAGCTCCGAGGACGTACATACACCAGGAGCGCGAAATTGCCGATCAACTCCTGGGGTGCAGATGTGTTCCGTTGACGGTTTCGCATGAGCAAATCCCTGTTCATGTGCATTGCAAACACGTTGGCAGGCCGCGACGAGTATTTCCAGCAGCGCCCCGACGGTGCAGACCGCGACGGACTCTCGAGGCTGCTAAAGTGCACGTCGGCGATTCGACAGCTAGCATACGGTACCTCATTGGATATGGTCAATGAGTACCTCCATGTCTCAAAAGCAACGGGTCGGGATTGCCTGAAAGCATTTTGTCGCGGTGTCGTCGAGGCCTTCCGAGATACGTATCTGAGAAGGCCCACGGTGCAGGACGCCCTAGCATTGATGAATATGCACGAGAGGCGTCACGACTTTCCCGGTATGCTCGGCAACATTGACTGTATGCACTGAGAGTGGAAGAATTGCCCATCTACGTGGAAAGGCGGCTTCACCAGTGGATATAAAGGCACACATCCAACGATAATCCTGGAACCGGTTGCTGACCAATGTTTATTGATTTGACATGCATTCTTTGGCCTAGCCGGCTCGAACAATGACAACAATGTTCTGAACCAGTCACCCATCTTCAATGACGTATGGCTGGTCGGCACCAACTATTGAATTCACAGCCAATGGGCGAAGATAAAACATAGGATACTACTTGGCTTTGATGACATATATCCAAAGTGGTCGGTGTTCGTGAAAACGATCACATGTCCCACATACCCGAAGAGAGCATTGTTTGCTCAAAGGCAGGAAGCGACACGATAGGATGTGGAGCGACCTTTCGGTGTACTCCAAGCACGTTGGGGCATAGCGAAAGGTTCGGTGCGTATGTGGAAACAATCGTGCATCTCCAACATCATTTATGCATGTATTATCATGCATGACATGATAATCGAGGATGAAGAAGAAGACGCGGTTAATTGAGGTGACGATGAAGCCGGTTCTAGCTCGGGAGTGGCCAACGAGAATCCAACTCAAGGTGCACAGCTTCAATTTCGAGATTATATGAGTCGACGTGCTTCTCTTCGCGAAGAATTAGCTTATGGCCAACTCCAACATGATCTCATCGAACAAATTTGGTCAAACTCCATCTGATTTGCAGCATCAAGTGCTTATGAATTTCAATTATGTCATTTTCGCTTTTTATCTATGTAATATTAGGAATTTCAATTATGTTATTTTCGCTTGTTAATTAATGTAATTTAGGATTTCAGATTTTAATTAAATACTTTTCGAATTTATAACCATTCAATTTAATATTACAAATAACTCAATTCAAATAAATATATGAAATTGAATAATAATAAAAATTGATAAAATGATTAAAATTGAGTTGTAACTGATTTGAGGCTGAATTGTTTGGGGTTAGAATATAGGTGTTGTGGCTGAAAAGTGAAATGTTGACGTGGCAGCTGAAAATTGAATTGTAGCTGGATATTTTGGGGCTGCGATAAGGATACCCTATGAGAAACACTAGAAATAGCAGATAACTTGAAATAATAGAAATAGCAGATATAGTTAATAGCAACTTTAAGAATATTAAAACTAGGTAGATCATAGGGCCGAATAAAGAGCAGATAATGACATCTACCATTACCAATGATATATAATAAGAGATCAGTTTCATTGCAAAGCTGTGATTGCAACAGCTGATATTATTATTATAGAAGTGGCTAATGTTTGAAGTTACAATATTTGCAGATAATTTTCACAAAATCATATAACGCGCGCTTCATTTTTTAACCTATCAATGAGTTCATCTACAGAAGAAACTATTACCCCAGCTTGTCTTTTGGGAGGCTCTGTCACTTGAACAACCTCCAAATGGGATCTGATCTTGATGTTTAGATCCTGCAGAGTAAGTTTCTTTATCATCTTCGATTTTGCCTTCATAATGTTTGGAAGAGTGGCATATCTTGGTTGGTTCAGCCTTAGGTCAGTGCTGTAACAAAGAATGCAGCAGATTAGTGAGAACAAGAACCACGAGAGAATGAATCCTCAAAAGCAAGAAGGGAAGATTTTTACGTGATTACAGCAGGCAAATCCAAGCTCAAGGTCTCGAGACCACCATCAACCTCTCTATCCACGGTTGCTACTTTATTTCCTTCATCGAGTACAACCTAATACAAATATCGGCCAAGATTACAGACTTAATGAAATTGAACAAAAATTTGAAGATTCAAGTAATGAGTCAAAATTAGCTTAAGGCCAATGAAAGAAGATACTGTAGCAAGAAACGTTGTTCAGCTGTAAATTGGCTTCATGCATACATATAATATGAGAGGAGGGCAAGCTTCGACTACCTCTTGTATTGGATATAACAAAATATATTAGATGAAATCGCATAAAGAAAGAGAAAGAATGGGATATAACAAGGCATCATAATAGTTTTTGTGTAGTTCTCATCTTCCTCCGTAATGTAGCCATTTAATTACGACAAAAATATAGTGATCACCATCTCGTAATTCTATAATCCCGTTGAAAAAGAAATGAGGAATGTTAAGCTAACCTTGGAGGCAAAGGTTCATTGAGGCCATTTAAGAAGACCTGCAATCATTTGCCCAGTTTGGTTGAAATCATCATCAATGGCGTGCATAAATCTGAACATCAGAAACAATAATCTGAGGGAGAATCTTATACCATTAAAAAAATATAAAACGACAGAAAAATAGGTCTACAGCATGAAATCCAGGTCAGTAAGCAGAAGCAATAAAATAAAAACAGAAGCATACATTTCTCCCGAGACATAGATAAAACTCAAACTAAGTAATAACATATGAATATGAAGGGGGGGGAAAAGATCATTTTGTATCATAAATATCCATCAAATAGTTAGAAAATCTTTTCTCCTTGGAGCCAAAAGGAGTTAAAAATTCAATAATTTTCGAGACTAGCTATGCAATAAAGTAAAAGCACTATCCATCTCAACCTTTCATACACTACACAAACTGTAGCAGCAACTTCATTTTCTTTACTAGTGAAAAAGAAAAAGGGAAGCCAAAACATCAGATTACATTCCGCACAAATGGACATACATGTTTTCAGAATGTCTTAGAGTGGCCAAACTAAGTAACAAGTAAAAAATCCAAATGTGATATATGTAAATTTACAACTGTTAGCTAGGTCTATTTGAGTTGAATCAATCGGGTCATCATAAGATATAGCTATCAATCAATCGACAAAAACAACAACTTCATTTCTCAAGTAAAACTCAATAACTTTGTGAGAGAATACAAGTACAAGCAAAACCAGATTAGGCCCCTTGCCAATTTTAAACACAAGAACGCGATCTTGCCTGCTTATGTCTCTCGAATGTGAAAACAGAATGCAAGTCATTAGCTTCCCTATCCAACTAAACCTCACATTTGGAACACTCTCAGTGCCTAAAGAAGAACTATGCCAATAACACTTTACCCAATTCAAACATGTAGGGGCGTTTACTAATAAACATGTTGAGTATTTTTATCTTAATTATTAAAGTTGCTCCAGTCCTACCCCTTTCAATGGGTCATGACTGACGCAAGTTAGCTCAAATTGTAGAAACTATGAAGGGCCATAAGATATCCCAAAAGTGTTAATCCATCCTAGTAAACAATGGATTATGCTATATTATATTTATCTATCAAGGCTAATCCTCAATAGTAAACATCAATCCGAAAATCCCAATCACACAGCAGAAAACATACCTAACATAAATCTCAAACATCTTTACCTCAAATGTAAAAACCAGAAAATGAAACATAGAATTTCCTAAAATCCAAATTTCACACATAATCGATCAAACTAACATACTCACCATAGTTGCACAATAGTATTCACCGACGAGCGCATTGAAAATCTAGCAACGGAAAGGGGATAAAGCGTTCCTGGGTATTCCACGTGGATGGCCCGGTCGGCACCCATCGCGAGACTAGTGCGGAGCGTGTCAGCACATTGGGCAGGGCCCACGCTCACGGCCACGACTTCCGAGGCCCGGCCCGACTCCTTAATCCGGAGTGCCTCCTCTAACGCTATCTCGCAGAATGGGTTCATCGACATCTTCACATTCGAGGTCTCCACACCGCTTTGCAACGAATCATAAATGAAAGAGGAAAATGAATTTGAGCTTATTTTCTTTCGCTTTCCCTATTTTGGGGACGTAGAGCTTCATACCTTGTCAGGTTTCACCCGGATTTTGACGGCGTAGTCCCCTACCCGTTTGACGGCTTCTAGGATCTTCATGATAGCCGGAGACAGAAATTTGGTAGGAACCAATGTTTTTCTTTTTCTTTGGTTACATCGTTATAATTTTGTTTAGGCTTTGACTTGACTGATTTTGACGACTAAAATTTATTTATAAAAATCTATTCACAATTGCTAAGGTATTCTTTAGCAAATTATTCAAATGATTATGTGTTGATGTATGTCCAATTCCCTGATACAGACATATCATTTGGAAATTTCGGATATTCTAAATACCCAACTTGTTAAAAAAAAAAAAAAACTAAAACTAAAAATGGCAGAATCATGTGATGTACACCTGTACACAACAACCGATTTTGTGAAACCATGTGATGAAATAGCTTAAATGTATCAAATTGCCAATTTTTATATACTATTTTGCTTTCTTCATTCCATTTTCTATATTTTGTATTCTTGGCTAATAAATCAAAAACTAAAAGTTTCACAATTCCTAGCTTTTTTTCGCAGGGGATATGTAAATTGTATTTAACATTGATTTGTTGTATGCTTTTGAATGACAACTTTCTTGGTTTTGTTGGAGGCGACGGGGCGGCACGGAGTTGGGGGCGTGTAGAGGTACTGCTGACAGGAGTCGCGGCGGCGATGGCAAAACAGAGAGAGCGAGAAGAAGAGCGAGAGGGGAGAGAGAGAGAGAGAGAGAGAGAGAGAGTGTGTGTGTGTGAACAGAGCGAGAAGAGAGAGATTTCGGAGAGAAGAGAAGAGAGTATTCTGAATTTATCTTTCTTCTTTTATTTTTTCCTTTTTGTTCTATTATTATTCAAATTAAACATTTAAATACATTTATAAAATAAAAAAATTATTAATAGAAAATAAAAAACCGAGTTAAGATGTACCTAAGACCAAATTAGCCCCTAATCCGAACACGTCACCCGATCTGGGCAGGTATCGGGCTAGATTGGGTAATATCTAATACCTAAAACCCGTTTGGACATCCCTATCTTTAATCATCCAAATTCTCTCTTCTTGATGCCAACTTTTTGCGCCTTGGAAATGTTAGAAATTATTGACATATACACAACAGAAAATATTGTCAGAAAAATATGATCTAGATTATAATTGAAATTATGCGTTGAGCAGATAGAACAGACAACAGATAAAAAAATAAAATTTACTCATTGTGTAATTTGCCTCGATGGTTGATCATATCTGTCGAAGGAATTCACCACTATGGGAGGAATTTGCCTAGGTTTTGTTGTTTTCTGCGGCCTTAGTTCTTCATTATTTGTTGGTGTTATCTTTTGTTGTTCTTCCTTTAAAAAGTACAGAGGATTTTTGAATGTTTCTTTTTATTTGGTTGTTAACTGAAATATGACATTTTGAGGTATAAAAAATGTGTTGACTTGTGGTTTTGTCCTGTTGAAAATGAATTCGATCATTTTTGTTAGTAATACATCGGACCAGTTTGTGCGTGGTCGTCCTCTAATTCGTGCTCTGTTTTGATGTGACTAGCAAAGAGATTGTGTTCTTCAAACAATTGCTTGCATGATAGATTCTGTCTTTGAGGATGTGAGCAACCCAACAATGATGTCATGCTATAAAATCTTGAAAAAATATTGATCTTTGAGGAATGTCAACATCTGTCTTTTTGTGAGAAAAACAAACACCAGTTATGGTAACATTGTATGTCTTTGTTTTGAGTTGCAATGTTGAGGTTATACCTGTGAATCTGAGTAAATTGAATTGGGGTTATTACATGGCGGTGCTGGAAAGCCAACTAATTTTGGAACCTCCAAACCTGTTCAGTCGTTTACTTATTCTCTATGAAACGATCGCATTTCTAGATTAACGATTTGTGATGATGAAACTATAGGTGTTGATGCGAAAACGGTGGAAATCATTCATGTACGAAAGCCATCAATTTATGATTGCAATACTGGAGCAATGGATGTTGAAACAAAAATAATGAGTACAAAGACAGATAAAGGTGAGTTTTGATCATATACTGATCAAAACTTTGATAATTGTCACTCTACTGTAAACCTAATACTACTCACATGTTAGAAAATATTCTACTAGTGTATGTTTAGTAGTAGAAGTTCCACAGTTAGAAAATATATATTGCTGACAGGATCTGAAAGAAAAGTAATGAAACTTGGAGCCACTGAAGCGATATGTAAGTGTCGCTACTGAAGAAATATGAGAAGTGTTTAATACTAAAGAAAGACGGAGCGTGATGTCAGCCTTAGTTTGGAAATGGTAAAGAAATACAAAGTCAACAAACATGTTGAGTGCTTGACTTCATGTGTTAGAGAAGATCTACAGATATCTCACTAATCAAGGAAGAAGTACAAGGTTGTAGAGTTACAGTGATACGACGTTGTAGATGTCAAAGTGACTTGATAGAGTTTAAAAAGTACAATTGAATGACAAAATGGAGGGATTTGATTGGTTTTTCGTCCAACAACATAATTCAAATCTCGCCTATAAATATCCAGAGAACACTAACCTTAGAAGGTTTTCGAAATGCTGCACATTTGAATACAAATCATTCAAGCTCTTAAGCAATTTCTCAAAGCTCAAAAAGCGTTTTAGAATAAGGGAACTCTCAAAGTATTAAGTAATTCATTCGAGATTAATTTCATATTATACCTTGAGGAGTTCGATATACATTCCCTTAGTTTTCTAGACAATTAGTTTGTGAATAATTTGTTCTTAGTTGGAAACAAAAAAATCATGTAAGTTTGTATAGAAGAAGAAAGATAGGCGTAGCAAGGTTACCGCTACTAAAAGCAAAAAAGAAACCGACTAAGTTATGTCGCACAGTAAGATTTATTCTATGTTAGGTTATGTGTAATCCCAATCAGTGGATTGACTGTTAAGTTCTCAGCCCGTGCATGTAGGAATAGTACACTACGAACCACGTAAAAATACTTGTGTATTATTTATTATTTAGTACTTTATGTTTCATGTTGTTGAACTGTCACCACATAACATAAGTATATACTTTACAACATAGTCTTTGCGTAAATTTTAGTAGACATCTTCTACTGAAAGTGTTAATACTAACTAAAGTGTAAATTTGACTAATTGATCAATCAATGTTTTTAGTAAATGAAGTTTGACCACCAAATTCTGTTCCACGATAAGTTATTAGTCCAACTGATCTATTTATATAATTTCAGTAGGATTCATAAGCACCATCATTCTTATATAATCTTCCACTTGTTGAATAATTATTAGTATTAACTTGAACTTTCAATACTAAGCAATGTTATCCAACATCTACTGATTCACTAATTAAAGTGTTAAGATTATTGAAAAAAATTTGATTTACTATTAATAAAGTATTCCCCTATATACTAGTACTTATTTGCCAGTGACAAACATCTTGCCTCTGTAGAAGAACTAGTAATGGATCCTAAACCCAAGCTAGAATATGATGAATGAAAAGAAGGAAAATCATTGGACGCAGAACTGAATGAAGAATGTGAAGATGAAATTGAAAAGATGGACAAATGTTGATACTACTTTGCTTTTCAAATGTATTGTTAGACAACGACATATAGTGTCGAAAGAATCGAGCACACAAAATACGCAACCAGTTACTAAGGTAACTATGAGTGTTGTGAGACGACTTGCTATAAGTGCATCTCCACCAATTCACAAAGCCCAACCAAAGAGATGGAACATGACCCAGCCAAGGCTCCACTTAGAAAAACCTTAGAAGAGTGAGATTTGAAATTTGAGCATTGGTACAGGAAAAATAATTAGGGGGTAATACTACATTTTAAACCCTTTTGACTTTCTTATGATATTATATTTAAATCGTCAATTGTTAAAGTTTAGTCTTTATATGTTTATATAACTGTTATAGGGGCTGTTTACTATCTAAGATAAGCCTAAGATATGAATTTTATCTGCAATCATCTGTGCGTTTGGTATCCTAGTTAACTAATCTTATGAGCTCGCGTTTGTGGCAAGGCCCGTCCAAGTCCGAGACAAAAATGTTGTTTCGCCTGAATAGTGAATCGCACCATTTTGGTGTGATAGTGTGCCTTGATATTCACACCCAGATAAGAAACTATTTTTCATCTGCTACCCTCGTTCTTCTTCTCCAAACTCCCACTCCATCGCAGCCATAAATGAGTGCAAAAACATCCCTTTGATTGAACAAATCTTCTTATGCTCCAGCACAAATCATTCTCCATCGCAACTTAGCAGAGAGAGAGAGTGTGAGGCTTTCTGACGGGCGTAGAACCTCTGAAGGTAACCAAAGGACTATGAAATTGGCGTTTTCTTGGTTATAACAGAGATTTTTCGTCAATTTTGGTACAATTTGTTGGCCAATTTATACATTTCTCCAGATTATGGCTAATGTATATAGTGAAATCTGGGCAATGATTTGATATGTCTGTTAAATTGTGTTTTTCCGAACATTAACAAAGGGGATTTCCATTGAAATTCCATTCCGTTTCTTCAAAAAATTTACACAAATTAGACAATTAAAAAAGGAGATTTTCTTTGAAATTTTGTTTTGTTTCTTCATTAAAAATGAGATTTTGTTTTGTGCAGATGACTTGGTTTTGGGTTAGGGAAGTGGTTATCATTCATACTCGTACATATCATGCAACCCAAATCCAATTTTGGAGGAATAAATGGTCTGAGCAAAGTTAGTTTGAAAAGATCAAGCTTATTGCTGAGAAACATCGAAATATTCTGCATATATAATCGTTGATCAATTGAGTATTAAAATCTGTGAGTTCTTCACTCTATAAAGTTTATACAATATGATGATTCTTAGTTTTGTGTCGATGAATGGTTGTACTAATTGATGATAAAGATTAAATTATCGAACAATGTTGGGTCAGATAAATAAATACGAGTAGTAAAAATGAGGTTCAAATTTATTCAATTTTGTTCAAATTTCAGTCCATGCAATCGGGGTTCTAGTTTGAAGGTGTTATGCTGCATTTGCAATATCTACATTCATCTGTGTGCTTTTTCAAATTTGGATTTGTACAATGAGAACTATGAAATAAATACATAATTTATACAATAAGCTGAATCTAATTTTGTGGTTGTTAGGAACATTGAGCTAGTGTGTGGTTTCGATTCATTTAGGTGAGTAGAAAAGTTTTTCTTTTTGGTTGAAGATCAAGTTTTCTCTTCTTCTTTTTTTGTTTAAATGTTGCTTGTTTATTTAGTTGAGTTTGTTTCAGATAGTTTGCTTCGTTTATATCATTGATTGTTTGTTTTTTAAGGATAAGCAAAGGATAAATGAAACACATTATATAATAGATAGATAACATGACAAATAATTGTACTCTTAAATACAAATGAAAGTCCTCACCTCCATAGATGGTGAATGGAAATGAGCCAGGAGGTAATAAATGAAAATGTATAAGAGATCAAGCTCTCACTCATCTTATATGCTACTATGACTATCTACTAAGAGCTTGGTCTCGTCTCCTTAATAGCTCTTTTTTTGTTGGATTCTTGCCATGTGTAACTGAGTATACAAAACATGATTTTGAAGGCTCGTGGTGTTAAAGATCAACTCTAAATTTGAAGAACGATGATTTCGCCGCACCACTGGTGCAATTGCTCTTGTAAGCATTGTTGATATTTGATAACATTGTGCAGGCTATTTTTGGTTGTTCTGAAATTTTGTATTTCTATGTGGGCAATTAAAGCTACGTCAGGCAAATCCAAATGATTTTGGATATGTTCATTCTATTTCAATGAAGGAGATAGAGGGGGTAAGAGTATGTGACTAGATAGATAAGGTCAAATAGGTTTTATGATGAAAATGTACAGTTTCAGCAAGATAAAGATTTAGTATTATTGTTTGGTAGGTAAGATAAAATTAAGTGTGGTGTTTGGTATGTTAAATAATAAAGTGAACTTTAAATTTAGTTCCTGGGGATGGGACAAAATACAAATTACCTCCATGGACTCGAAAAAATCACAAAATATCCATTTGGATTCGAAAAAATCACATTTCAGGTACTTGGACATAAATTTTGTTCCCAAAATGTCCCTGGACCCTTCAAGGGTATAAATATCATTTTCACTTTATTTCAGCTGATATTTTAAAATATCATAACAATTACTTAAGTATTAGCAAAATATCATAACAGATACTTAAGTGGAAAAAATGTGAAAAATATATAATTAATATTTTTATAATTAATCCTTCTTGCTAATTTCCTTAATTCTTCTTACTTTTCATTAATTTCATTAATCCTTCTTGCTCTTATGGGATATTGTTTTACATTTTAATTATTTTTTCTTTAGTTTCAATCTATTACATTCTAGTTTAATTTTAAAATTATAATTAAAATCCACTAATTCAATCAGTATATATAATTGTTTTTTTTATATTCAATTGACAATTAATTATTAAGGTTGGTTAATCCCTAATTATTTTATACTATATATTTTAGTATTAAATGTTAATTAAAATAATTAAATAACAATTATTATTTTTATAACTATCGTATGGAGAAAAATCAAGAAGATCCAAACCCATATTTCAATTATTTTTATATACGTGATGCAATAATTATATATATCATTGAATTTGCATTAGAATCTTGAAATATTTTACAATCAGAAAATTTGACATAAGTTTTTATGTGGCTAAAGTAGTTTATTGAAATTTATGATGCATGAAGTACAAAGTTGTTGATAACCAAGGTGAGCTTCTAGATGGGCTAGCAACTTTTAGAATGTCAACCATTGAACTCAATATCTACATATTTGATATATTTCAAGTTATTGCAACTTTCTCGGACTCTTTTCCCATATATACTACAATTTCAACAATGTTTACTATTATTTGACATAATTTAAGTTATATTGTATGTATTGGCCAAACAATTGAGTGGTTAAGGTGTAAGGCTAAAGGTTTTAGATTCAAATTCATCGTGATACAATCTTTAAATTAATTTTGACAATTACTAAAAAAAAGTGGTATATTTATGTTTCGTATTATACTAATCTTGAAAATTGTAATAAATATTTAATATCTCTAGTTAATAATTATTATTATTGTTGAAGATTTGTTCAATTGTTTTACCCTATCCAAATTGGTTCGTACATGGTTCGCAATACATAAAATTACGACACTAATTTTTCAGTCATATAAATTAAGAAAATTAATGAAAAACAGAAGGATTAGTTATAAATATATTAATTATATATATTAATTATATATTTTTGATATTTTTTTCTACTTAGATACCTGTTATGATATTTTGCTAATACTTAAATACCTGTTACAATATTTTAAAATGTTAGTTGAAATAAAGTGAAAATGACATTCATACTGTTGAAGGTTCATGGATATTTTGGGAACAAAATTTATGTACAGGTACCTGAAATGTGATTTTTTTCGAGTTCAGGGGTAATTTTGTGATTTTTTTTTTCGATCTAAGAGGGTAATTTGTATTTTGTTCCATCTCCAAGGACTAAATTTGAAGTTCATTCTAAATTATATTATAGATAAGATATAAAATTACATATTTGCTCTTATTAAAAATATGAATATATTTATTTTATTTTGCTAATAACAAATTATTGAACAATTAATCAATCGATATAAATTATTTGGCTAAGTGAATGATTCAATAGTTAATTAATCAAGCTAAATTAACATTTATTAATTTATATAAATCTTGGGCTAAGATACAGAAATCGAACCCAAATCCGACCCAAATTGAGACCAAGTCTCACGCCCAAAATGAAGAACCTAAATCGAACCTAAATTGCAACCAAGTCTCCCGCCAAAATTCCACCAAAACCACAATCAGTCAGATACAGAAAAACCGTTGGTGCTGTCATGAGAGAGAAGAAAAGATAGATCTTGGCGACAGTGATAGTTCGGTGGCTCAGAGACGATGGGGTGAAGAATAGGAGATGACATAATAGGATATCGTGAATAAACAGTAAATTATCTCACCATTTTGGTGGGATTCACAATATGGCTACAACAGTTGAGACGACAACGTTTTTGGCAAGAACGAGAGTGGGCCGCGATAATAAAGAGCCGAGATAAAAGTTAACTATACTATCAAACACACAAATTCAATTGTTAAGCTAGGATAATATATCATATCATGACTTTATCATGAGTACTAAATTGGGCCTTATGTGTTTACGTAGTAAGGGGCCCTTGGAACAAGTGTCAGGCATTGAACGACTGTTTGGTGACATTTAATTATATAATTTATTTTTTATTTTATTTTCTACGTGATATTTTTATTCTAAATTAATGTCTGATAAAAAAATATAAACCACAATCAAACTGGCTCGAAAATATTACATTAATAAAAGCAAAATTTTGGAATTTATCACATAAACACTAAATATGGTTTGAATTCTTTTTCTTTTCTTCAATGCAATGTTATATTCATTTTCATCAAATTTATAAAATATAACATATTCAACAATTAATTATGATTTTGATCACATCGCAATGAACCTTGTTCAAATTGCCATGTTTTCATATTTTGAAAGTTTTAAAATATCAGTTTTATTTAATATTTCTTCAAAAAAAATTCTATTCAATATAACAAATAGAAACTAATTCTCTAAAAATGTTCACTTTATTTACTATTTAACTTTTTTTTTTCAGGTGATTTACTATTTAATATTTAATATAAAAATATAATATCACTTCTCTGGAAATGTTTATTATTACACATTTTAAAATATTTCATATATCATAAATAAATATAAAATTGAGTAGAGTTTGTCCTCGTGCATCGCGATTCAAATTGCTGCGAAAATGATTTTTTTTTAAACAAGCCTTGGACACGTGACATCATCTGAAGGCTGAGTCAGAGTGCAGTGGGTCAACCGAACATCAACAGACGAATTCGGTTAGCAAGTCAGTGTTCGGTTTGCCTAGCACTATTTATATTGTCGTACTAGCTTGCAGGCTATGTATCGTTGCATTAGCTCAATAAGTATTTGACAAAACTAATACAATTGAATAGTGAATTGAATTACATTATTTATAATATATGGATACAAACCACAGTGTTGTAGAAAATATTTACACTAAATGAGCCCATATCCATTTTTTGGATTCAATATGTCATATGTCATGTTCTAAGTAAGAAAATAGTAGAATAAATAAAGGGAAGAAAAAGACTGAATAAAACTTTATCTTTAGAATAATGGTTATTAGTGTCTAAATTATTAAATTGGGGTATATTCTAGCCGGAGTAAAAAGAAATACAAAATCTTAATTGTTGTAGCAAATTTTCCACAAATTTGATTTTCCCGCTAATTAAACCCGATGTGGTAAGTCGGGATGTCAACATGAACAAATTGGCCGTTGAGTATAACGACATCGTGCATAGTATCTTAAAACATTGTCGTTATATTAGAATTTACAACTTAAAATAAAAGGTCTTAAAATTATAAGGTTAATCGCGAGAAAGAATTCGAAATTGTCAACGACTACTTTAAGTGTTTTATTCTTTACGCACGTCCGCCAAGTCTGATTCTTACTTGGATCTGACTATGGCTGTTGTTCATGGATATCAAGCTGAGATATCAATGTCGAAGACCAATAGTAGTCTTGGACGACGCTACTTTTGTTGTCTAAGCTGGAAGATATGATTTTTTTTGTTTAATGGTAATTTGAATTAGTTTATTTTATAATTTGAATTATTTTTTTAGGTTAACCTGAATTTCGTTCAAGTTGGAGGACGAGCCACATCTGTAATTTTGTATTAGTTAATTGCAGGGGTAATTTTATTCTAATTGCAATTCATCAGTATTTATACATGCTTCTTTTAATGATTTTTGAGCGATTCACATTCAACATTCTTCAACCAAAACTTTTCATCCATCACATCCTATATCATCCTTTTTCACTTTCATTGTTCTTCTAAGTTGTCCCTTTAATTTTCAATCTCTAAAAAGAATTTTGTTGATTTGGAGAGAGACCCAAATCAATCTTTCAAATTAACTCCTAAACATAAAAATTTATACCTTCCAACTTGGACAACAAAAGTAGCATCGTCTAGGATTTCTATTGGTCTTCAACGTCAATATCTTAGCTTCGACGTCAATATTTTAGCTTGATATCCATGGTTACAAACCACGACCATATTTGGACCCCATCAAAAATCATACTTGGCAAACATGGAAGAAAAACACATTCAAAGTAGTTGCCGACAATTCGAATTCTTTCTTGCGATTCACCCTAGAATCGCAAGACTTCTTGTTTCAATTTGTAAATCCTAATGAAATGATGATATTTAAAGGTTTTATTTACGATGTCGTTTTTCACTACGTCCGATTTGTCTACATTGACATTTTAATTTGTCACGTCAGTTTTAATTAATTTGGACGAAAACTAAATTTTTGTTTTGATTTGGATGAACTCATAATCTGTGGAAAATTTCTACAACTATTAAGTTTGTGTATTTTTTTTTCACTCATTGCAAAGTTCATGAGAAAAACCAGAATACACCAAAATTGGTGTCTTTAGGTGCCAATGATTCTTAAATTAACATTTGACTTGTACTGTTGTACATAGTTTAAAAAAATGATTGGTAAATGTGTTATGGGTGGATAAAAGATATAACAAAGGCTCTCATTGTATAGAAAAAGTTTGATTTTTTTAATAAATAAAATATGTTTATAAGATTGAAATATAAAGTAACATGTAAAATCATGTTCTAAAATGAAAAATGATATACTTCCAGGAATGCCACATATAATAATTATTACATACTATCGATGGAGGCATGGAATATATTTCAAAGCTATATTTTTATAATCTATATATTTCATAGTTTATCGACGCTTTCACAATTACTAGCGTTAATAAAAAAAAAAGAACACTAGAAAAGATTCTAATAATTTTGTAATGAACGGAGATGATTCATTTATATAATTTGATTTGATTATAGGATATGTATCTATGTTTTGATTATCATCACATATAAAGAATGATTAAGGCCATCCTTATCCCAACCCCAAAAAATTCAGCCACAATTCAATTTTCGGCTGCCACGTCAGCATTTTACTTTTTAGCCACAACACCATTATCCCAGCCCCAAACATTCAGCCTCAAATCAGCCACAACTCATTTATTATCATTTTATCATTTTTTTAATGCTTCAATTTTAGTTAGTTATTTTAATTAACTTATTTGTAAAATAAAGACAAGAAATTCGAAAGTTACTTAATAAAAATTTGAAATTGCTTAATTGGAAATCCTAAATTACATTAACTAAAAAACGAAGCATACATAATTGAAATTCCTAATATTACATAGATAAAAACCGAAAATCAGTTGGAGTTGGCCCAGATCTCTTCGATGAGATCATGTTGGAGTTGGCCATAAACTCGTTCTTCGCGGATAGAAGCACGTCGACTCACATAATCCCGAAATTCAAGCGGTGCACCCTGACTTGGATTCTCGGTGGCCACTCCCGAGCTAGAGCCGGCTTCATCGTCGCCCCAATTAGCAGCGTCTGCTCCTTCATCCTCGATTATCATGTTATGCATGATAATACATGCATAGATAATGTCGGAGATGCACGATTGTTGCCACATACGCGCCGGACCTTTCACAATGCCCCAACGGGCTTGGAGTACACCGAAAGCTCGCTCCACATCCTTTCGGGCCGCTTCTTGCCGTTGAGCAAACAATGCTCTCTTCGGGTCTGTTGGACATGTGATTGTTTTCACAAACACCGGCCACTTCGGGTATATGCCGTCGGCCAAGTAGTAGCCCATGTTGTATCTTCGCCCGTTGGCCGTGAATTCGATAGCCGGTGCCCGACCAGCGCATACGTCGTTGAAGATGGGTGACTGGTTCAGAACGTTGATGTCGTTGTTCGAGCCGGCCACGCCAAAGAATGCGTGCCAAATCAACAAGCGTTGGTCAGCAACCGATTCCAGGATTATCGTCAGATACATGCCCTTGTATCCACTAGTGAAGCCGCCCTTCCACGCGGACGAGCAATTCTTCCATTCCCAATGCATACAGTCTATGCTGCCGAGCATACCGGGAACGCCGTGACGCCTCTCGTGCATGTTCATCAAGGCTTGGGTGTCCCGAAAGTGTGTAGGGAAGTGAGTTTTGCAAGCTCATTTTGCCTCATTTTATAGGCAAAATTTGCCACCACACCCCGCCCCCATCACCACCCCACTATCACATGCATTCACTTTCATCACCAAATCAAAATTTAATTGTTTACATGTGAGTTGCAGCCTTTGATCTTCCCAAAATTTGCATTGAAAAATCAAATCACACTTTTTTATAAATAAAAAAAATAAAAAAATAAAATTTAAAGGTGGCCGCCGCATTGTGGCGGACCACGTTAACGCCGCCGCAGCCTGGTGATCAGCCGCTCCAGCGGCTGAAAGCCCGGCTGTGGCGCAGCTGAATCCCCTCTATCCCCGCCTCGCCGCGGCCGCCGCTGTTTTTGCCCCATTTGCGGCGGCGTTGTTGTTGCCCTAAGGAATTCATCTTATATCTATTTAATTATAAAAATATTACTAATTTATTGTCAATTTATACCAAAAAAATACTGATCACTAACACCAAAAAACACAAATCACTAATACCAAAAAGCACAAGCAAATTATCATAAACACTACTAGAACATCAAAACAAGTCGTTAAAATGTGTGTTTACCCAAAACATAATAAACAAACTCAATAGCAGAATTTCTGTAACAATTAAATATCCAAGCCATTGTCATAAACAAACTTAATAGTAGGATTTCTGTAACAAATCTCCAAGGAATCATAATCAACCAATTTACACATTATCAATTTAAATCATTTTACTATCAATTGCCATTAAAAGACATAATCATGTCAGAGACAAGACAACGGACGAGAATCGACAATCATGTTTTGAATTGCTTAATCTTATTTTCCACCTATTGAGAAGAAGTTAGTATTGTCACATAATTTATCTTTTGTGGTTATGGATGCTATTTTTTAAGCATATAATCTAGGGATGAGCATTCAGTTTCTGGTTCGGTTTTTTGTCCAAACTGAACCGAACCGAAAAATTAATTTTTTTAAAAAATTAAAACCGAATCGAATTGAATTATACAAAAAACCGAATCCGAACTATGAAAACCGATCCAAACCGGAAAAAACCGAAATTTCATAAAAATATCCAAAAAATCGAAGAAAATCTAAAAATCCATAAAATGTATGTATATAGATTTTATAATATATATATATATATATATATATATATGTAAAAATATAAATATATGCATATTATATTATATATATATATATATTTATATATATATATTCATATATATATATATATATATTCATACATATATTTAGTTATTATTATATTATTATATATATACAATATTAAATATAAATTCGGTTTTTTGGGTTTTTTCGGTTTACAGTATATCCGAACGGAACCGAAAAACCAAAATTTTCCAAAAATTAAAACCGAACCAAACCGAAATCCGTAAAAATCGAACCAAATTATAAATTTTGGTTTGGTTCGGTTCAGATATTCGGATTTTAGGTATTTTGTTCACCCCTAATATAATCATAAATTGAGTAAATAATTCATCTTTCTATATTGTAGACTGAATAGTGGATCCATGATCATAGAAGATCTTTCAGTCAGTTCCCTGTAAAAGAAAATCAAGTTCACAACCTAAATAGACATGTACACTCTATTGTGAAAGATTGCAGTGTCGATCTTAGATTCGCGCATATCTTGGTCAACTAATAACACTAGTGTGGTATAACACTAAAATGGATTACAGTGAGATACGTACTTCGATGCAGTGTAAATGAGGTACGTGATCTTGATGATTATTTATTTCTTAATCTATATGTGTAACATTGAGCATACGATATTGATTATGCACAGCTTTGATTTATCAATAGGTGCATGTTTTTCATAACCCAAAGACATCTTGGGCAGTGATAATTAATGTGTAGTGGTGCTAGTATTTTTATTATATTGAATCGTGTTCTCGAGAGAATTCGAGTTGATAATATCCCAAAGAGGTGTTTGAGAAAAGAAATTTATTATACAAAACTCGTTCGGTTGGAATTTATTCTCGTATGATAAACAATGTTCTTGAACTACACCACTCTTGGTAAAAGATATTAATTAATTAAAAGTTATCAGCAAACTTAAATTAATTACCGGATATTGAAAATCTTAAATCCGAAAAATAAATTAATTAAAAATGAGCCATATTCATAATATGGATGAGGACGAATAGTGCAATATTAATTCTATAGTGGAGTCAATAATGAGCTTAATTAAGTTGGGATCAACTCAAAGAATTAAGTCCATTAGGAGGCTCAGTCATAATCCTTCTTGTAATCCATGACCTAGCCCAACAAGTCCTATATATAGGGGGTGAGGCACGAAAATCAAGGTATTATTAAGAGGAAAAAATGTTTTCCTTGAAAAATAATTAGTTCTATTGATTTTGTTCTCTACTCCAGCTTTGCGGCTTGATAGAATATTGTCCACCTAATATTCAAGCTATAAAAATGAATAGGCCAGAAGATTCTATGGTAGAATATATTACCTTGTTAGAGATGGAACCTAAATTTGTGTTATAGAAAAGAATCAATCAGTATTCAAAAAAGAATCGACGTCGAAAAGAATTCACGCAAGAAGTTTCCCGCAGGTAGTAGCTTCTGGCAGTTTTTGTATAACTGACGTATCTTTCTCTACAGGCGTGTAAGATATACACGCAAAGCACTCTCGAAGAATAAGAGATCTTATTAGACATCCCAGAAGAAAAGAAGATCGTTTGAAGGGTCAAACGAGACTCTGAAATTTGCTTATGGGATTTGCGGTTGTTGGACGAATTGGATTGGTGGAGTGTGATGAGTAGCAAATGTTGCTACTTTAGGAGGGTTAATTTGAGCTTAATTCGAGCACATATCTACACTAAAAGGTGT
>JAYDZE010049527.1:0-26252 GCA_034509125.1 Monilaria moniliformis | reverse complement strand
CAGACGTTAGTGCTACTTGAATTGTAATATGTTATTTATTTTATTATAAAAAACATATTTGAGTATTATATTTAAAATTTTTTTTCCGCCCCCTATTTTTTTTGTCTGGATCCGCCAATATATATATATATATATAACGGGGATTGATTTAATCCACATATCATGTCATGCAACCCGAACATGCACGTCTTATAATTTATGTTGATGTTGAAACCGCACAATATTTGAAAGAAAAATAAAAATGAAAATAAAAAGGTGATTTATTTTTCAGAAAGCTGTCTTACTAAATTCGGAATTTCATTATCCTGTCATTTTATTGTTAATTATTAGATTGCCCTATCTTGTTCATTTTTCAGAAAAAGATATTGGCTAAATTTGAAAAGAATAATAATAGTACCCAATGAAAAGATAATGACACTGACCAAATCTGGGCTTTTTTGTGAATAGGTTTAGCTTTCTGATTATGTAAGGTAAGAAACTCTAAGAATATTCTTTTGCTTGATAGAGATTTTGAAAATGAATAAAGAAATTAATTAATTGGAATTTTAATGTTCTTTAACACTGCGAATTGTTCATTCGTCCACCTCTCAATCAGTCCTTCTCACAACGCTGGCAGTAAGCTTTCGAGGGACAGTCGAGAATTGCGACGAATTGAAAGTTACAACAATAATATTTATTATAATTTTTATTATTATTTTATTGGGCTAATTTTCATATATGAAATATAATGTATAAAAAATAAACATTAAATTTATAATGTATGGTTGCTATCGTTTTAGATTTAGCAGGACGAATCAAAGGGAGAGCCACTCTTTTTCAGTATCAACGAGACAAACGAGCTCGAATATTTGAAATATAGAATATATAATTAAATTGACCTCATCAGTGTTATTTCATTTTCCCTCTTGGTTGTTTGTAGCAACTAGCAACCACTCTCACAAATTTGAGAAACACTACTTGTCTTTTACTCACATTTCTTAAGCCAAAGGTAATTTAATACTAGCAAGGTAACACCTTATATTGATAGAAACAAATTTTGGACCACTGTAATTGTATTTACCAAAAGTATCCCATTTTCTTCATTTTCTTTCAATTCTACATATTATTTTGTTTTTACACATTAATAAATATAAATAATTGTTTGGCTCATATGTTAAAGTATGTTATAATAAGTAAATTACAATTACTCATTTGTTTGGTATCCATGATACAAAAAGTGCAGTCCGTGTTAAAGTAACCATGCCCGCCTCGGTTTGTGCGCTACTCACTATTTTAGCATGATATATGTAGTTAGTGTAACCCACAAAATTAGTGAGATAGTTAATCATATCTCTTATGATAATATAGATTACCCTAACTTATCTACCAAACGGCAGCTTATTTGGACATAATAATATAAAAAATGCGAAACTTAATCAGAAATCTTGTATAATTAGTAGTATTAATCTTTTTTCGTACGAATGTTAAGCACTTTCAACTGAAAAAGAAAAAGAAAAGACAAACAAACAAACAAAGATATGGAAAATCTAAAAATGCAATATAAAGGAGAGTTGGCTAAAAATGCAGCCATCTTTTGGAAAACGAGTCTCTCATTTTTTTTCTTTTTTCTCTTTACATTTGACATTCCTTTCGAGAGAACTTATGGTTTAAAAATTAAAACTTCAAATAAACTAAATTATTTAATGTTATGAGTCAACAAATATTTTAATTATAAGACATGAAATTCACGGACCAAATTGCAATTATAACGCCACTTAATATATGATTTTATTTTGAAGAAGTTACCTCTAAATCAACTCATTTTAACATAATTTTGTAACCAAGACTTTTATATTAGTTTTAGAATTTGTTTTTGAAGGTTGTTATTTTTAGCCAATTAAATATACTCAGTGCCCATTGAACATGCATTGAAAATATTAAATTGGGTTTATTTAATAAAAAACAAAAGTCCAAACGTGAATCGCTTTGTTATAAATAATTTCGGACTGGACCCTATCGTATCATGTGGGAAAATCTCAGGATTACAAAAGGAAAATTTGCATGAAAAAAAAATCTTGGCGTTGACCCAATCTAGATTAGGTGACGATAAATATTAATTGGAATAATTGTCATTTAAATCATAACTTTTCGTTGACTTCTGATCAATTCCATAATTTTTTAGATTGGAACATAAAATCACAACTTTTGAAATTATCCCACATATCAAAATTCCAATGAAATTTGTGGTGATGTGTCAGTTGGAATTTCCGATGTGGACAAAACATCCGTTGTTCAAAACGATGTCGTTGAGATAATTGTCATTTAAATCATAACTTTTCGTTGAATTCCGGCCGACACATCACCACCGATTTCACCGAAATTTTGATATGTATAATAATTGAGAAAATGTCAAAAGTTGTGATTTTATGTTCCAGTTTCAAAAGTTATGAGATTGACCAGAAGTTAACAAAAAGTTACGATTTAAATGACAATTATCCCATATTAATTAAACTGACATTCCAAACTCAAAAAATGTTAATTCATGATGAAGTTGCAATTACATAAAACAAAATCAAATTGTTATTTGTGAAGGACAAGACACTAAAGTTAAACTCTTAATCATCATTTAATTAAAAGACAAAACACACTATTAACCTTTAATTAACTCTAATGAGTTTTCATCACTAACCAAACTCGCCAGAAGGATGGTGCGTGGCACTTTTGCTTTTGACCAATCATTACAATCCTAAAATCTGAAATACAAGTGTGGCTAATGACACTTCAATTCACCATTATTTTAGTAATGACCTAACTAGTCATCTCTAATTGCAATGATTTGCACGTTATTGGATTTTAACAATCTAAGCTCTTTACTTTTTGCTCCCACGAGAAACACAAATTATTTAAATAATCAACATTATTTTCAATAAGTACATGTTCTTTTGTTATTAAAAGAACTTATGGTATATATTAATTTAACATTTGGACTAAATGACAAAATACGCCATTTAATAAATTATTAGGATTGATTTCTGATATTAGATATGTTACAAATTTAGGAAAATAAGACTTTAAGTGACATGTAAAACGGTTGTGTCCATAATGTGTGTGTGTAAATCAAACACGTTAATTTAAGTTCAATTGTAATTTAAGCATTGTAAAGTGAGAGAAAATCAACTTTACGTAACACTTTGTGATTATTATTGTACAAACTATATATATATAGAGATGAGAAATGTTATGCTACATACTTTATATGAGCACTATCTGTGAGCACCGCGCTCGTTTAGTGTTTGTTAGCATTCTTTGTTTTGTTTTATATATTTAGTTTGATTCTAATGCATCAAAAATTATTATTAACATCATTAATTTTATCAAATATATAAAAATCAAAACTCAATTTGTCCATTTTCTCTATCACTTCAAATAAATGAATAAAAGAACAAACTGAGCTTTAATTTTTATGTAATTTGTAAAATTAATGATGTTAATAATAATTTTTGGTGTATTATAATCAAACTAAATATATAAAACAAAACAAAGACTAAATAAGTACGTTGCTCACGGATGGTGCTCATGTATAAACATTAATATTTAGCATTTTGACTCACTGGAAAAATTAGGCCATTTAATATATTAAATATTTTACAATTAGAGGAAAATGTATAAGACTTTTAAGTGACATATTAAACTATTATGTCCATAACAATGTGTGTCTGCGTAAATTGTAGTGTACAAAATACATTTAAGTAGTTCAATTTCAATTTTAAATAAAATAAACATCTAAATAATTCCTCAAAGCCACGATAAAACAAAAATTATATATTATACATGTGGTAGCAAATTGATTAGAAGAAGTCGTATTATAATTGCTAAATAACAGCTCATTTGGTCACAATCTAAATTTAATTTGTCCAACAACCAGACAACCAGACTTGTAAACGAGTCCCTAATTTGATTTGGTGGTTAAAAAAAAAATCTACTCATGACCCCCACCCCAAAAACCCGAGCAATTAAATAAAAATAAAAATAAAAATAAAAATAAAAATAAAAATAAAAATAAAAATAAAATAAAAGAATATTCTAGACTGTTGTATTATATGAGTCAAAAAGTGGATATGGTTAAAAACAATGGCTGTCTTCAGCTCTAATATTTTATAACAAAATGATATTTCACTTTATATATTATTAAAACATATTTGTGTTGTTTTCTTGTACTTATAACAATAAAATTACTATTGGTTTCAAAAAGTTAATTAATGGATCATTCTAGCATTTGAGTTAATTAATGGATCATTCTAGCATTTTATTTATAAAAATGTAGAAATAACAATGCTACATGAATTTACAATTTCATGTAATAATAATATAAATAACGTTGTTACACGATTTACATAAAATTGTAGATTCGTTTGGAACACGAATTTTTTTATATAAATGTTAAAGTAAAAAAATGACTGCTAATTTTATATTTTTATTTATGTGGCTACAATTTTCTATTATAATCTGCTATTGGCTACTATAGGTTGAAGCCTCTTTGTAATATGTTAGAATTTATAATCTGTAAGAAAAGCAATGATTAATAACAAAGACATTATCAAGTTAATTATCCTGCGCACTACATATTAAAGAAAGAGTAGTAATAAATGCACATAAATTGTACATACATAATGGACTTTTTAAAGATATTTTACATTTAAATCAATTTATAAATATTAATTAATTTAAAATAAATTAATATATTAGATAATTACCCTTCTGCAATAATTTAAGAAAAAATTAAATTTTTAAATTTAGATATCTACAGATTTAGGAAAAGATTAATTTTTCCATTGGATATCTATATATTATCTCCAAATTAATTTTGTGGCTTTGTTTAAAGGATCTATCAAACCAATTTTTCAATTTAAAATTTAAAGATATTATATATATATAATTATGTATATTTATCTTTCCCTTATAAAAATTCATGTAACGTCCGCACCTTACAAAGATATGATTAATTGTACTTTGTAATTGAACCTTAGTTACTTAGTTGGGTGCCAAAATCTCCCAACCTTTAATTTGTTACAGAATACCCCGACCTATGCCGAAAATCTGTCATAGTGACATGGCTCATCAGTCATCAGACGTGAACGTATAATTCATTTCAGCCCCAAAACATAAAAAATAAAAAATAAAAAATAAAAAATAAAATTATGTAAAAATCCAATCTTTCGATATTACCGTGATACAATATCTTTTTGTGGACGAATATTTTAACGAAAATAGGAAGAATGACTCGATAGAATTCCGGCTATTTGGTCGCCGGTTCTAGAAATCAACTAGGGAGTTTTTGATATATTTATTAGAATGCGATTTTAGAAAGAAAATATGGACCATTGATTAAAAGTTAAAACTAATAAATTTGTCTATTGGGTAAAGACTCCTATTAAAAATATTGAAATTAATTTTTAGTAACTATTATTTAGAAAAAAAATATAAATAAACAAAAACTTGAGAAATTTCTTCTAATTTTATTTAGTAAATTATAATATTTTATTATTACTGTGAACAATTTTATTAATTTTATTTCGCATCAGTAATTTTAAATGAAAAAATATAAATTTTAAGCAATTTAACAATTTTTTTGAAATGAGGAAAAGAATATATGCATTCAATTATAATAAATATACTTACTAAATAATCAAAAGAAAATTATTTTTCCATTTTAATAGACACATATTTTATTTTATTTTGATATTATATTTTCTTTAACAAAGCTAGATATATTAGTTTTAAAATTAACTACCGATAATATTAATAATTCTTTTTATTATTTAAAAATATTTCTAAATACAAATTATAGTAGTACATAACTGTATATAGAAATACTATAATGGTTGATTTGGCTTAATGGAATAGTAAACTCATGAATTGTGGATGAAATGACTATCCTACCTCACCAGAATGATGATTCTCACTGAAAAGATATACTATTAATCATAGGAATTGAAATAGGCACATGAATAAATATTTCATTCTTATCTCATCCCACCATATCAATCACTCCCTAAAATTTGAAAAGATATTTTATGTCTTCCACATAAAAAATAAAACATAAAATAAACAGGATCGCATGATTTAAAATTCAAAATATCATAAATATAAAAAGTTAAAGATACGTAAATCAAATATAAATTTATATAACATGACTGCATTGAGATGACGATTTAATATGTACGTACAATTAAATTTATAGCAATCAATTTAAGTCATCACTAATATGACGGTTTTTTGTTGAAGGCCATACACGTCTAAATTTTTGACGATAGCATGTATAGTGTGATAGTGTGTTGATTTATACAAATAAATTCAATTATGACTTGTAATTTGCACTCTCCTACCATTGTTGCAACCTCTCTCTCTCTCTCTCCATAAATCTTGAATCATTTTAATTTGTTGTTATTGAAAGTGTCAAATATTTTTGAAAATATAAATACTTTAATTTGAATGGTGGTACATGCATTTCATTTTTTTTTCCAAACTTACTGAATTCATAAGTTTTTTTATTCTATACTTAAATTGTTATGCACATCTATTATTATTAAATATCGCTACAATTAAACTATTTATCATCTCAAATAATTAATTCACAACTAGAAAAAAATGAAGCAAATTAAAATTTCTGCATCGTATGGAGATAACACTATTGTCATAAGGGGAAAGTAAACTTTTATAATTAATTAAAGATTGTGATATTTTTATGACGGTTGAATTAAAAAGTTCCATCAACGTTTTGGTGAGAGGCGGAATGGGCGTCGTCGCTCAAAATTGACAATTCTACCACCATTTCTGGAATGGAATTAGACCAAGATTGCTTTGCATGCATGCATGCGTCACTCATTTTGTTAAAGAAATAAAGAGTTAGTTGGTAGGATGTAACACTCGTACATGACAACTTAATCAATCAATATATTATTCTATACTGTATCATAGAAGTGATATAAGTATACATTGGTGATAAGATATAGGTTTGGGGTTCAATGGTTCATTGGACTCTATCTGAACTTGAGTTAATCATTTTGTTAAAATGGGGATGAATGCTATGATACGTAGTTGCTAGCGGAATTCGTTGTGCCACTGTAGCGTTGCAAACCCTGTATCCTATAGGCTTGAGACATTACAGATGGTATAGAGCCGAACCCTAGCTTCACCAAAACTTGAAGAGGTCGTGCTAGAAAATTACTAACAAGGACATAGCAATGTACCGTTGTATACGCTACAAGCCCACCGTACTGTTGGCTCGGGGCGTTACAACTACGTATCACCAACCCTAAATATGATATATATAAGTTCAATTTAATTCATGACATATACTAGCTAAATTTATATATATTCATAAATTTTCAATTGTGAAGCCTCTAATACTCCTTTAATAAAATACAATAATATTAAGCACATTCTTCGGAGATGACCTAGAGATTTAATGGGTGACTTTATCACTAAAATTTGTGAATTCGAAGTTTTCAAACCTTGAGGCCATTGCCTCGACTTTCCTAATATAATTAAACTCTTTATACGATTTATATATTTACATAAAAATGGAATTAATTCATTCACTCAAGACAATAACAGTGAATTTTCCATGTTATATATATTTTATATATAGAGAGAGACGAGGTCTGCTCACCTAATTATATTTTATTCACTAATTTATTAGGGCGTGGTCATGTGGCCTAAGAAAAGACCACACAGACACAGATACCATCTTGAAATATATAGGTAGGTTAGTCAAATTTATTAAAAGAGTATCAATAAAGTAGCCCACGTCCATTAGTTAAAGTGTAATTATCATTACGATCATCAATTATTGAAAAGACTCAATACATTGAGCTGCAAGCCACCGTTTCTTCTTAAGAATCATTCCATTTTTTAACTTTCTGGTTGTGATATATCTAATAGCTCTCTCACTCATACTATTTCTAGATTATTAGGACAAACTCTTTGATTGATTTAACGTTTAAACTCTCTACAATTATTGTATCTATAGTCAATCACCACCGCTCTCATTTCTTTATTACATACGTCGCCTATGTAAATATAGCCAATAAATTAATTACCTCCCACGCTTATACCTAATTATCATTTTAAAATTAAAAAATAGAATTAACTTATTCTAATTAATCTCGAATTGCTATTTACATTTTAGACCAATTACTCAACTCCCTTGATGTCCCCTTCTTGCTCTAGTGTCATATTTTTAAACTTAAGGGAAACGTTGAAACATTTGAAACTAGTGTTCCTTGTACTGCACAATCGTAATTATTATTTGGTTGGTTTGGACGTGAAGAAGGGGACTTTTATTCTGAGTGATGAGATATATTGATAAAAATAATTCAAATTAATTCACCATTTACTTTGATGGATTGATAAAATTTGAACTTATTTGATTATTTTATCCTTTAATACCTAATTTAGTATTTTATTAAGAGTTAGAAAAATTGATTATGGTGTGGGTAATGTATGTTTCTCAATCTTGGTTGTAAATATATAGCTCATGCCTCAAAATAACTTTTGTAAATTTATAAAAAATATTACTATATTTGCCATTTTCTTGGTTAACATACATCATTGGGTTGTGATTATGGGAAATTATTATAAACTATAAAATATATACTATTTTCAAATTTAAAACTATTTTCTCTAGAATATGATTATCAATCATGGATATCAAACCTAAATTATACTCCATACAATCAAATAAGCGAATATTGACTCTCCTTTTCAGCAATTTTATGGATTTCCAACAATTGGGCCATGTAATTTGATGAGTGAAGGAAATAATTTAGCGGGCTCATGTCCAATAACGAAATATAATTCAGCCGAACATTGTTGGGCCTTGTAATAAATTTTTTTTAATCTTATCTATTTAAATTTTGAGTAGTGATAAACATAAATTATATATATACATATATATATAATGAGTTTTTTTAGATATTTTATATTTAATTAAGTTTATAAATATTATTTAATTTATAATAAATTAATATATTACATATTTACCCTTCTACAATAATTAAAGAAAAAATTAATTTTTCTAAATTAGATATATGCATATTTAAAAAAAGATTAATTTTTCCATTGGATATCTACATATTTACCTCCAAATCAATTTTGTGGCTTTGTTTGAAGGATCTATTAAATCAATTTTTCAATTGTATCTTTGAAAATATATAGGGGCAATTTAGTAAAAAGTTAATAATTAATAATAAAATCAATTTAAATAAAACCGATTCAATTCAATTTAAAATTTAAAAGTATTATGTATGTGCAATTATGTACATTCATCTTTTCCCTTAAATTTTTTTGCATCTGTAAGTTACAAAATGAATATCTTACAAATTAGCAGTATCTAGTTTTGTACATTGTAAAATAATAATAATCAATATCTAGATCAATAATCTTTGTTATTAAATATCAATAGATCTAGTTAGCAAAGAGACGATTTCTCCATTAAAAAGTTGATGGGTCCGAATTCTAACAATGTTATATATATTATGGATATCTCAGAAAAAAATAAAATCATTATAGACGAACCATAGTCCTTATCTATAAGTTACATCTAATTTGTTATCTCTCATATACTAAACATACAAAAAAAAAAAACTTCCATTTAAATCTACACCTTGTACTACAATCAACATACTAATAGTGTAAACAAACCACTATATACTTCAAAAAACAATGAAAAAAAACTGACAAAATGATTTTTAGGAAAAAGATAAATGTACATAATTGTACATACATAATACTTTTAAATTTTAAATTGAACTAAATTAATTTTATTTAAATTAACTTTATTACTAATTATTATTTTTACTAAATTGCCCATATTATATTTTCAGAGATGTGATTGAAAAATTGGTTTGATAGATCCTTCAAACAAAGCCACAAAATTGATTTGAAGGTAAATATGTAGATATCCAATGGAAAAGTTAATCTCTTCATAAATCTGCAGATATCTAATTTGGAAAAGATAATTTTTTTTAAATTATTACATGAGGATAAATTTGTAATATATTAATTTATTTTAAATGAATTAATATATATAATCTGATTTAAATGTGAAATATCTAAAAAAAACCTATTATGTACGTGCAATTTACGTACATCTATCACAACTCTGACTTTTATTATCTGTGATTACGGTTGCTTAGACCTGCAATTTTAAATTTGCGGCGGTGGAATTGATAAACAAGCTTATTGATTTGCAAATGAGTTTGGTCACCTAATATATGTCCATGAGACAATTAGTAAAGCCTAAATTAGCTGGTAGTTACACATATTGAATACTTCTTCCCATTTTAAGGGTTTAGTTGAGATTTACGGAGAAATCTATATCAAACGGATCTCCGATGTATCGCTAAATTGTACAAATTCTGTGTCTTGAAATCAAATCTCATGTCTCATTCTAACAAATTTGTCTGAAGAATAGACACACCGAGTACAATGTCGCATGCTTGTTATTTAATATTTTGTTCTAAGAATTTCCATGTAAGAAATTAATTAAATAACACAGGAACCATTGTACTAATTCGGTTGAGAAATTTGGAGTTCTTTTATATTTTATTTCAAAATAGGAAATAGTTTTGTTGGGTCAGTTGGCAGAAATGTGATTATCGTGCACCGTCAACAACTACATTTCCCTACGAACTTTGCACATTTTTGCAAAATAAAATAAAATATAATAATAATAATAATAATAATAATAATAATAATAATAACTTTGCACATTTTTGCCTAAAGAATATGCTTTAAAAGTAATAAGAAATAATTAACAAAATCATAAAATGGTTATTTACATATATACCCTTCGGTCTTTAGTACATTTGAAAATTGAAATATTCGCTTTTTTAAAATAGACTTTTTAAAAATTAATAATGCAGAATCCTTTTCACTTGGATTTTTTTTACTAATTGGAAAAAAAAGTATACTTGTTACAGACAGCATCGATCGACAGTGATATATATACTGTTTATAAAGATATATAGTATTTATTTCCTTTCAATATATGTATAAAAATGCATTAAAAAAAGTGTGACGGATAGCAAAGTAACTGGTAGAGGGCAAATCCGACATTTGACGTCCCATATTTGAGATTTAATGTAATAAATTTAAAAATAGGCTTGGAGTAGAATTAGTCAAGAGCGATAGACACAACTACTCAACACAACTACGTTGCCACTGCTATTTTCTTCTCAAACTGGAAAACTGCTTCTCTATATTCTTCAATAATTTGATTTAACGGTGTCCACAATGGAGACATCCGCCGCCGCCGGTGCCGGCGTAGACTCCTGCTACAAGCCACTGCCGCCCCTCTACTTCGCTTTCATGATCCTCTGGCTTCTCTCCGCCGTTTCTTGGACCTTCAACACCTACACAAACCGTCGCTTTCAGGTAAATATACATCGATCTTCAACTTTTCCGATCAGATTTTCATGCCATCGAAACCCGTAGATGCTACATCCGGTGAAATATATGATATATGATATATCCGTCTTTTATTTATAAATAAATAATCACGTCGTAGATGTGTGTTTAGCACTAGTGTTACGATTTGACCATCTAACCATGATTTTTTTTAAAACTCTTGGACTGTTGATAAATGCTTATGCACTTTTTATTAATTTTTTAATTCAATTTCTGTTGCTATTTTCTGGAACAGCCAAATAAATTACAATGGATGCTATCCTCTGTTCCCTGGATTAAATCTTTGCAACTCGCATTCTCTTTCCTCTTTTGGTAAGCCATATTTTGATTAATTTCACATTGTTATTAGTCCCTCTTTTGATGATAATCGTAAAGCAATCTTCATCCCTTTTACTATAATCCTGATGGCAGGTACACATGTTTCTACTCAAATGTGTGCTCATTGTGGATGTCATTTGGTGTATATATAATGGGAGTGCTATTCCAAACCTCTGCCTTGATGTCCTTCTTCCTCATCTCCCACGGCTACTGCATCACCTGCCACCGCCTCTCCCTCTCCGATAGGCGAACCCTGGTCGCTCTCGGCACTGTCTTCTACTTGACTCTTATTGGCTACAGAGCTTATGTACCTTACTTCTCTGTGAGTCTCCCGTGTCTAGCAATGGCTATTGAGTTTTCAACTAGTTAAGGTTGCTGTTGAGTGTCTTCTTGTTGTTGCTCTCTAGGTGCTCTTGTTGTTCAACTACGTGGTCGTGTTCTACGTGATATTCATCCATGTGTCGCAGAACATAAGTGTTCTGCGCGATCAGCTCAGCTTCATAGACCACGAGGAGGTCCAGGCCATGTACGACGCTGTCTACACAAAGTACATCATGTTCAAGTATGGAAGAAGCTTCTTGATTTGCACCTAATTTGGAAATTTTATGTTAAAAGTTTAAAAATTCAAAATGTTGATGGTTTTGTTCAGGAAATTTCAAGGTGCAATGCATGTCGTGGCTATATCAGAATTTGCAGTATGTTTTTTAATTCCTAAACATAAACAATGTTACATTTTTTTTACAATTATGTATATATTTTTTTGTGATTGTGCATTATGGTCTTGCAGATGTTCATTAATTTGGATAATTCGTTGGAGACTTATTGGATTCGGTTGCTGGTGAGAGAGTGGGCGCAGTTGTTCATCTTCTTGTACATAGGGTAACTACTTCTTCATAATTTGAATGAGATATTTATTAATTATTAAGGAAGCAAAATGTGATATGTAATGTGACTTTTTTTTATTTTTTATTTTATTTTTATGCAGATGGATATTTAGGTCTCAACAATTGGTGCCTCGTTTCTCAATTATGCCCATTTTGAGGTCTAAAGTAGAGGCAGTAATACCTCCAATTTACAGAATTGTGAGCCTTCAACACCTTAATTATATAACCTTTTAAATAATCTTAGTTAATTATGAAACGTAGTAATAAAATAGGGTGGCTGGTTTAAATATTCGCAGGAAATGGATGCAGAGACGTTCAAAGAATTCAAATGTCACGAATGGCAGATTGGAGTGGTAAGTAAATGTGAAACAAATTAAGGTTTGATTTTGAAGAATTTGGTCTGGTTTTGGCTGATATATACTGTGTGTGATGTGATGTGCAGCCAAGTGTGGGATGTAAGAGAAGCATCAGCATGAAGGATTCTTCAGTTCTAGTAGTAATCCAGCATCCACATTTGCCTAACCAGATATGAATCCACAACCGTTGGATCTTTTGGACAGATGAGATGACTAATTCTTGATTAACTAACCCTAACCTCTAATGTATCTAACATCTCTTATCTTTGTATCTCTATTTTACTTTCACCCTAAGTAAAGGGTATGACTTCAGATTCTATTCACATATTTTTCTTTGTTTTTTGAGATATTATGTAATTCAATAACTTATATAGTTACTAGATATATGATAATTAAATCGTAACAATATAAACTAGTATATTCTTAAAAAAAAGAGTCAGAACATAATTTGGGCCTTCTCCAAAGCTTGATGACTGACAATTCATGAGAGAGAATGCCTTCCAAAAATTGAAGGAATAGAGAATGAGGGTTTATGGACGAGGATTCCTCACTGAAAAAACAACCGAGATTTTGACAAATGGAGTCCCATCTCATTAGGGTTTATTTGAAACTGTGATTTTTCTGTTAATGTTTGGTGAAATTTGTTACCTTAATTTTCTATAGAACTCATTGAATTATGACTCTGCTTTCAAGAAATGTCCATCGTTAATGTGGAATTACCATAAGATAAGGACATACCATTGATCTAATGCAAACAAACTGATACTTGCATATAAACTTTTGTGCTTGATCAATAAGTGGTGGGATGCTAGTCTTGGTTTATGACTAGATTGTGATGTTATTTCATCAGCTTCATCATTAGATATGGATTAACACAATTGGTAAACGTTGGCGCTCTACGGAAATGTAGCTTGTTGCTGTAGGAGGAGCATTTGGTGGGAACGGAGGAGCTAGACCAGTGCCACCAGAAAAAGGGAGTTTTCCCTTTGGATCATATGCATCTATGTGATCTGGTACGACCTTATATATGTGTAGGAGGTTACAGAGATATCTAAGCTGTTAGGTCTGAAGAAACTTTGTGAACTTAGGTTTAAGGTTGATTGCTGCAGGAAAAGAAAGACTATATCAAATGTCTTAAGTTTGAGGGCCATAGATGTGAAAAATACAGACACTTCTCCAAGAAGTACCTCGAGTGTCGTATGGAGAGGTAAGTGTTATCACTATGCGATGTATCTGTATCTTGTTGTGCTTCTTGTGTCTCGGGAAGTAGCTGCTTGGTCACTATACTTGATTGGGACAAATTTGTAGTCTTCTGCGTGGGATTGGTTAGCCCTCTCAAGTTGCACAAAGAAGAGTAACATGAAGTCTTGTTGTTGCTAGTTTTGCAAGCTTCTGACATGCCATTGAAGGTTATGGAGGTTTCCTAGTTATAATGTTCCATCAACACATTATTCTTCACCAATATTAGGTTTGGCTTTAAAGATCATTGTTAAGTAATCTTGATTTTTTGATATATACTTTTTGCAGGAATTTGATGGCATAGCAGGATCTGTCAGAGCTTGGATTTCGGAAGGGAGATGAATTGCAAGCTCCCTCTGATGAAGATTACAGCGGCCGGATTGCTAAACGAAGAGCACATTCTGAAAGTCGACGTTTTCCTTCAACATGAACGATGCATTGACCTTGGAGCACATCAAGAAAACGTTAGCCCTCGATATCTGACTCGTACTATACTGTTGAAGTGTTGATTGTGGGCATGATTTTAGTGGGAAATAGGGTTATAAGAGGATAAAGATTGTCTTTTTAACATTCATTTGATTGAAGAAAACATTTGTAGCATTTAGTTCAAGTAGCTAATTCTATACATCCTCTTCTTTCTTTTCTCTTCTTCTGTCTTTTGTTTATTGTGATATTAGAATTTTCATATGACTGTACTACAACATCCTATCCTCCTTGGTGAAAGGGGATATGATTCTTGATGGACAAAGCTATATAGGGTGTCCATTCCAATAGCTCTTGTACTATATTTGAATTTGAATTTATTGAGAAGAAATCAAAGTAAGATGGCAGCCAAACTTTAGGTGCAGAGTAGATTTGAAAAAATAATAATCGTATAGGTTGGTCCTTTATTGAAATTATTCATACGTCTAGATATATCAATTTAAAACAAAAGTCAAAGGAAGAGATATACAAATAGTATTTTTCATAAAGAATTTATGATCATCGTGATATTCAGAGTATGTGTAATAACGATTTACAATTTGAAATATTGTCTTTTTAGGATAGGCATGGAGTCAAGTTTGTTGTATGCAACAATAAAAATGGGAAAGGAGTTAATAATGTGTGCTGCGACAGCAGCAAAATTTAGTGCTAGTGTTGAAATTGAAAAAATTGGTTGGTTGATCAACTCTTAAGTTGACTGCCGTGCTGGCGGGAGCACATTACTATGACTTTTGTTCTTCAACTACACCCAGCGATCCATTGCATCTTTCTTCAACTCTTTTTTTTTTCTTAAAAAAAAAATCATTTTCCTTGGTTCAATTCAATATCACATTTGGAAAGAACCACCAACTACCTTCTTGTTTTCTTCCCCCTTCTGCATTTCCATGGCATTCAACTATTCCCTGCGATCCTCCAACTTCTGCAATCCGTAAGATCTCTCTCTCTCTCTCTCTCTCTCACACACACACACACGCGCACGCACGCACGCACGCACACAGTCAAAATGATTATATATATACATGTAGTACTAAGTCAAGATTTAGCAATGAAGATCGGTTGACCATGCTGTGTCAAGATTAGTTTTTGTGTCAAGAATCTAATCCCATGCTATTAATATGAAATAAAGAATTGTAGTCTGTACCTTATATTTTCCAGAAATTGAGAAGATTGATTTAGGGATGTCTGTAATTCTTTAGGTTAACAATTTTGATTGAAAATGAACTTATGTGATTCCGGATTTTCGGAAGAATTTTCAGCCTATATTAGACATGGGTTTTTCAATTTCTTTAGGAATCTTGTGGGGGGGTTTATATGTAAAGTTCATTCCTTTTTCTATTTGAATACTGCAGAAAAGCTGCTTTTTTGGAGGATAGATTAAATCTCAAGTTTAATTCACATTGTGCATCAAAGATTAGTGTAAAAGAGCCTGAGAGGCATAGGCTAGCGAAGAATGGCCCTCCATTGCAGTTTCTCCATGGAGCTTCACAAGCATTTCTGTCGAAATGGATCCCCCCCGGAGCAGTATCTCCGATGGAATCCCTCTGTGGCTCTAGTTTTGAGGATGATTATTCTGTTTTCGAATCTCAGTGTAGCCAAGCGGAGTTCAACCGTATTGATTATCTTGTTCGAGTGTTACATGAATCTGCTAGAAGCTTTTCCCTTGCAATGCAGAGTCTTGAATTGGCTAGAACTGGACCACCACTTGCAATGGCATGGAACGGAGTGGATGTGCACGCCTGGCATAAACACATTGCTTATCAGGTGTCGTCTCTACTAAAAATATTTGGAGATTAACCTCAAGTTTTATCCACCTTTCAATCTATGGAAGTAGGAAGTAGAATATGCTTATTCAGAATCTTGAAGTAGTTGGACTAGATTAATTTACAGCTTCCTTATCCAGGCTGCAGCTTATGCAATGCTGAAAGCAGCTATGGAAGTTGAACTGTTTCTCTCTCACAATCGCTCCAACAATTCCCCGGTAAATGAGATGTAAGTCGAGGAGGAGTTTGCCTATCCATTAATCACTATGCGCACCTTACTTTATATGGATGTTTATGGTGAAACAAAATCAGAAAATTAGATTCTGCTGTATATTGCGTTTTACACTCATCTGTTCTTCAGGTTACAAAGAACTCAAGTCATGACGTTTGTTTCTTTGATGTTTGCCAGCCTGTCTCCGAGTATAGACTTACTTCAAGGCCGCATAGAGAGTCAGTTAAACACAAGGGACCCAAAATTGGTACAATGGTTCCGAGTGGTGGAACTGCCGCACATTGCTGGATGCTTTATGCCTTTGTTCAAGAAATGGTCAGCAGAATACGCTGGAAGGTTGAAACAGAGTCCTTAGAAACTGTTGTATTGTGAAAAGTTCAGGAGAAATCTAATACACAAATTACTCAGTGGTATTGCAGGAACGATCATGGCTATCACGTGCTGTGCTGCTATTGGAAAGTTGGGTTCTGGCCGGATTTCATGTTCCTCGTTGTCAAGCTCAATCGACCAAACAATGATAGAGCTTATGACCATGGCAAGCGATCTAGTGTCTCTTGAGAAACTGCACAGCTTGGCAACTGAGGCTGGATTCGAGGAGGATTTCCTGTCTCATTTTGGAAGTAGAGTCCTCCCGAGTAAGAATAGTGAAGACATAGAATTTTGGATTGGATTGGTTCATAGAAAACTTTCTGCAGCACTAGAAAGAGAGAGTGTTATCAAGGGCAGACACAATCTTTCTAACAAGGTATTCTCCTGTTCCCCGCCAAGTTACCCTTACAACTGAATTTTTTTCGTTTCCAGCCTTCAAGAATCGCAGTTACACTGGAAAAGATGGATAAAATGAGATTTTTGTTCAAGTTTATCATTTATTATGTTCATGGCTTTCAAATTATAGAAATTGTGCTCTAAATATAAGGCTTTCTTGATCCATAATTTGTTTCTTTTCAGGTTGAAGAGAAAACTTTGGCTACTCTAGCACTATTTTCCTATCTAGGAAGAGAATCTTGGTTGTTCTTGTCGAGGCACAACATAAAGGATACTGATGAACAAATTAAAGATTTTATTAGGTCTATAGTTCATCTGTATATGTTCGTCTCGTTTTTGACTAAATATATTGAAGTAGAGGAATTTTTGCTTTTGCAGTTACTTAGAGTGCGGTATCCTCTCTATATATCCAGAATTCTCGACACTGTCAGTCTATCAGCTATTGATGGAGGTGAGTTCTTCATGCACCAGTTTCAAGACATGGCAATGTTACTGTAAATCAGGGCTCAGATTTGCTTATTTGACAGGTGATCATTGATGAGATCAGGTGGCTCGACTTATTTGCTGTGTATGACTCCCAGTTTTACCAAGAAGGGAGGAGATCTAAGAGCCACCCAATTCAGGCAGAAAAGGAAATTATATTATACACAGTTTTCACCATATGCTACGATGTAATCTCGGGTTTTGCTCACTACACCAGTTCAACACAGCAAACTTTGGATTCTCGTTTGTTGGAATTCTTGCTTCAGAGGTGATCGGCGTTCCCACTATGATAGTCTTTTTCAGCGTCCGTCCTTGTTATTATTGAGTCTCATAGTTGATTTCTCTCCTTAGTCAGGGCCTGCTAACAGCGTGTCTGGAGGACTACTGGGCTGCTTATGATAGAACTAGGTAAGCTGCGCCTGGTGGATGTCACCTATCACCAATTTTCAAGATTTTAGTTTGTAATGTTTCTTCTGTCCACGTTCTTGAGCAGCGACCTGCTAAAGATAGGGGAAAGAAATGGATCCGACTCTGCACCGTCTCTCTTTTTCAAGAGCACGAAGAATCCTTCTTTGATAATGGATGCATTGCAGACAGACAGAGAGAAACACAAACAAGCATCTCCACAGAAACAGGTAAGATCAGTTGGTGGAAGACTAGTATATGTTGTTAACTGTCTCTGAAATCAAATTGTTAATCATGGCAGGTGCCCGGCTCGTATGGTGATCAAACTGAAATGCCGGTCGATTGTGGTCGGACGAAGCCCGTTCAACAGAAATTTCTCAGGAAGTCCGTGATGAAGCTTGTGACTGCAAGCGTTGTAAGCCCAACAATCCCCTGCATATCTGCTTGCGTTCAGTGTCACTGCTTTGCTGATCTGCAACCTGAGTTTTATCGTGTGTAGGATGTGTGGATGGGCACTCAGCTGCTCTTTGTAGACATATCAGAGGCTCTGAGATTTGCGGTGAAGAAATTATGCGGGCATAAGGCCACCAAGAGAGAGAGGGAGAAGATGAATAGGACTCTTTCTGACCTTGCCACTCTTATCCCTGTTACAATACTAATGCTAATTCCTGTAAGCACGATCGTCTCTCTCTCCCTTTCTCTCTCACGCGCTCTCTCTCTCTCTCTCTGAGTTTGAAAGCTTCTGTTATCAGGTTTCTGCAGTAGGCCACGCAGCCATGTTTGCTGCTATCAAGAGATACGTTCCATGCTTGGTAAATCACACATTAAACATTCTTCTCTTATAATGCACCTCATTGTTGGTTACTCAGTTGCTTACATGGCCTTTCCATCGACTAGATTCCTTCTCCTTACTCGGATGAACGGCTTGACTTAGTGAAGCAACTGAAGAGGACGAAAATGGAAGTCCAGCGCGTTAATGTTGATGAGACGAACTCTAAAGTTTGATTGAGACACAGCACAGAGTATATCTGAGGAGTGGATAGATTCGGTGTTGGTTGCTTTTGTGCAGTGAAAAGCTAACATTTGTTGTATATATAGGGCCAATGTGAAAGGAAGATGCAGAATACTAGTTTGTTGAGGCTTTGTTTCTCCAAAAAAGTGTATAGGGCATACTAGTAACCTACATGTTGTTTTGTATGTGTCATTTTCAGTTCTATTCCACTAATGTATCAACATTCTTTATACCTATCTAGGTATACACTTGATCGTCAACCTCTCTCTCTTGCATTCTACTAACTTGAATGCACATTCTTCAGATTCCACTCTCTCCGAGTGTGCAAGCTGGATCCTCTATTGCAGCATCGCGTAAATTCACTTTACACATAGCGATCATATGTAGATGCAATAGATGATCCGACTTGATGTGTGTATGTGTGTTTCCCAAGATTTTTTTATACGTAAACCTGACTCCCAATGATAACAAAGAGTTCCTAGCCTTAAAATTGGATTTTCTAAATAATGACAGTGAATCTAGAAGGAAAAAGGAAATGGAAAAAGAGTAATTTATACTCCAATCTCCTACAAATAGTTTGCTTCCACTTTTTTCACATATATTGAGTAACATTAAGTGAGGCTACCTACATGATCCCATAAGAAAATCCAATGTCCTTAACAAGAAAAGAAGGCTTAATTTTGACCTATTATAAAAGAAGACTGTTTTTGCAAGGCAAAGTTTTTTTTTTTTTTTGGGTGATAATTTTATGAACAACATGAAAAACACATTATGGTAAATGGTAATGTAAATATGAGGGGGGAAAAATAGTTCAGAAAATTGAAATTAGAGAGATACGGTTTCGAGTTTTTGGAGCACTTTAGGTTTTTCCCCTTAAACCCTTAAAAATTAAATCCAAAACCAATAAATAAGAAGATGCCTCAAACTACAAACCTCCGCCTCCTCCTCTCTTCCGCCAACCACCGCTACCGCCACCCTCTCTCCGCCGCCTCCTCTTTTCATCTCCCACAAAATCTCTCCTTTTCCGGTTCTTTCCCCTTTTCACTCAAAACCCACTTCAGAAATCGCATATCCCCGCCCCTCTTCGCTACTTTCTCCTCGTATTCAAAGAAACAGTATAGTTCAAAAAATGAAAACAAGAATTCGCGCCCATTTAGTAGGAACAAAAGTAGTTTAAAAGAGACCGTTAAAAAGATGGATAGTAGTAGTGAAAAAGGCGGTATCTTGGCGATGGAGGAGAGAGAAAGAAGCGCTAAGAGTGCAGCGGAAGCTGCGGGGTTTAATAGGAAGAGGGCTGAAGGAAGGGATGAGAGCGATAGGCCGAAAAAGCTGCAGCTCAAAGTTCGGACGCTCAATCCTGCTAATACCATTTCTTATGTGCAGGTAAAGGCAAATAATTTGATTGTTTATTTTATTTCATTTTATTTTTATTCGCTTTTTTTCTTTCTTTCTGTGGTATTTCTGTCTGTGGAATAGTGTTGTGTTGCTTGGATAAAATGTTCATTGTTTTGTTCAAATTGATTTTACTGTTCCTGGACTTAATATTTGTTTTCTGGTATTTTATCATCACTTTATTGGAGTGTGAAAATCGAAGGACTCAACATGTTTCTAGATACAGCCTGTGTTTCAACGATGATCAATTCACATAAGGTATTCTTTAGGATCCCGAATATAGTTTAATGCATAGCCAAACTGTAGAGTTCGAGATGTTTCTTGGACATCTAATGCCTTTTTTTACAGCTATGGATTATAAACATGGCATTTGTGCATATAGAGGAATGACCTACTATCTTGCTGTTGGCCAATATGAGCTTCACCTTATATTAGACAGTTTGGCCATGGTTTTATTTATCTATCTGAAGATGTTGACACTTAACTTTTATTTCCTGTTGTTCCATCATGGATCCTTTGCTAGATGTTTGGGACTGTAGCAATATGAAAATTAATCGGGGAAACTGAGACAAATTGAGGACTTAATAGGAAAAAAAATTGTAGGGTATCTCTTACAGATTGCTTTGTATGTGCTAAGATTTTATCGCCCTTAGCTCTTTCAATGCTAAGGATTGCTTAAATACATGCATGAGAATCATTTATTATGCAATACTAAGGAAATATGTATATATAAATGTCATCCCACACCCCTATGTGGAGAATTCCTTGAGCACCTAATTTACACTCTTTTAGATAATGGTTCATAAGTTATCTTACACACTAGGTGCTTACAGAATTGCCTTCGCTAGCTATATGTAGAATATCATCACTCTTATCTTTTTCTCACTCTATAAAAGGGAATTGGCAGCAGAAAAGAACAGGTAGGTATGATGTGGGAGAGATTCTCTAAGGGACATTACTGTATATGAAAGAGATTTGAAAATATCTTCTCAGTTTTTGGACTTGGGAGGAAGGTGCCCCAGTTTATATGAAGTTCCTTTTGTACAAACTGAAGGTCCACAAGAGAGCAAAATGTGTTATGCTCAGATGAGCTAGTCACAGAGAAGGACAATTTCTTGTTCTTGTTTAGTGCATTTTAACCTAAGTGGAGATGCCACATCCTGAAAGTCCAGTTGCTTTCAAGTATTACTTCAGACATACCGTTTTTACTATGTGTGTCCCTTTCCTTTTTTTTTGATGCAATTACTTTTAAGAATATAGTCTACCTTGTTTACATTTTTTTAATAAATATTATGATTTTATATTAAATCGATTTGTCCATTTATCTTGCAGATCCTTGGAACTGGAATGGATACACAAGACACATCCCCAGCAGTGCTGCTGTTTTTTGACAAGCAAAGATTTATATTTAATGCTGGAGAAGTGAGCTTACTTGATCTTGTTTAAATTTTTAGTAGGCTACTCCAAGATAATAAATTATTATGTGGAGGCTCTAGCTATAAGGAAACTTAGTGGAAACTGTTTTTTTGCATAGCGTACTGGTTTCTGGACATAATTTCCCTGTATCATATACTTCTTTTTCAGGGACTTCAACGGTTCTGCACCGAGCATAAGATCAAATTGTCGAAGGTATCTTTTGAATAAACATCCACGTAATTTGTTCGCTTTTTAGCTATTCTGCAGATTGTTATACTTCTTTATGTGTCAAATTTCTCCAGATTGATCACATATTTCTTTCACGTGTCTGCTCAGAAACTGCTGGTGGACTTCCAGGTAACTACCGTATTTCTTTTTATGTGGTGAATGGTTTTACAGATACATGTGATTCTACACCAAGTACTTGCTGTGATAGAATCATAGTATTAAAATATGTTGCTGGAAGTTACAATGTTTACTTGTTCACTGCAGGTCTCTTATTGACTCTAGCGGGCATGGGAGACGAAGGAATGTCTGTAAGTAAAATTTACTATTGTGATGATGTATTTCTGTATGTTATGTAACTTATGTTAGTAAACTTAGTTAAATCTTGATTGTGGAAATTTAACTGTAATTGTTCTTTGCGCTGAAGGTCAATATGTGGGGCCCCTCAGATTTAAAATATTTGCTAGATGCTATGAAATCTTTCATCCCCAATGCTGCCATGGTTCATACGCGTAGCTTTGGGCCATCACCTGGATCACCGAGTAGGGTGCTGCAGAGCTTTGATAATCCTTTTGTTCTAATTGATGATGAAGTGGTCAGAATATCTGCAGTACTCTTGAGACCGAATAGTGAAGAAGTGTCGCAGACCATAGGGGAAAAATCTCAAGAACCAAGTTCTCCTGAACCTGTTATAAATGCGACGAAGCCGGGTGATCTTTCTGTTATTTATATTTGTGAATTGCCAGAGATTAAGGGAAAATTTGACCCTCGAAAGGCTGCTGCTCTTGGACTAAGACCCGGCCCAAAGTACCGCGAGCTGCAACTTGGGAATTCTGTAAAGTCAGATAGTCAAGATATTATGGTAGATATTGCTTAAAGCTTATATCTTGTTAGTTTTCTGCTGCGTTAGTGGCTTCAATCTACTTCGTATTTCAGCCTCGTGCCCCTTGTGATATTCAGGTACACCCAAGTGATGTAATGGGTCCATCTGTTCCTGGTCCTATTGTCCTGCTGGTCGACTGTCCAACATTGTCGCATTTCCGGGATCTGTTGACCGTACAATGTCTTGCCCCGTATTATGTAGATACAGCTAATGAGGTACTAGAAGGTTCCAAGATTGTGAATTGCGTAATTCATCTGACTCCGCTGAGTGTCACTCAGACAGATGATTATCAAATGTGGATGTCAAAATTTGGAGCAGCTCTGCATATAATGGCAGGACATGAAATGTTGGTTTCTCTGAAAATTTTATGTTTCCCGACTTTCTGGATTTTTATTGCTTCGACTGCTTCTTCATGTTTGACCTGTTGGAGCTGATGGATTCATGTCTCCAGGAAAAATATACAGGTGCCAATTTTGAAAGCAAGTGCTAGACTTGCAGCTCGCCTAAACTATCTGAGTCCTCAGTTTTTCCCGTCTCCGGGTTTCTGGACGCTGCAGAACTTGGGTTTACCATCTGAGACGCAGGCATCACATGAGGTATGTGTTACAATAATATCAAGTCATGCGATAGTTTCCTAATTAATTATTACCTAGACGTTTCTCTTCTTTTTACTTGTTATCTTGGTTCTATCCCAGGATCTCTTGTTAAAAAACAAACAGATTTCAGCTGAGAATCTTCTCAAGGTATGCAAAATCCCTACTCCGACATCCTTTATTTTCTTTGCTTCAGATACTTGTTATTTTCCTTATAACTTTATAGTAAAGCAAACATGCTGCATATGGTCCATCCTCTGTGATTGTTTCAAGAGTTGCAAGTTGGCCGATGGTTGGGGAAGTTTACTGGAATTAATAGCAACAGCTCTGTCAAATTCCATATGCAATTGTTATATGCATATTCCATGTTATAGCTCAATTCTATTTGTTGATGATAGCTCTAGAATCTTGTTATTTATGTAGTTTCATCTGCGTCCCTATGCAAATCTGGGACTCGACAAATCAAGTATACCGAATCTATCATCTCATTCCGAGATCATTCAAGAGCTGCTGTCAGAAATTCCGGAGGCTAGAGATGCCTCCGAGAATGTGACCCGTTTATGGTCTGACAGCGCAAGTATGACTGAAGAACCATGGTTGCTCGAAGGTGCTGTCCCTAGCTGTCTTGAAGATATAACCAGAGAAGATATGGAGATTGTTCTTCTTGGTACCGGTTCTTCGCAACCATCAAAGTATCGAAATGTTAGTTCTATTTTCATCAATTTATTTTCCAAAGGAAGTATACTCTTAGATTGTGGTGAAGGAAGCTTGGGACAGCTAAAGAGAAGGTAAAAAGCAATACCACAATGCGCCCTTTTTCTGTGTTTGAGTTTTTCTTCCCCGGATCGTCTTTCTCTTACCTCGTGTCTTTGATATGTTGCAGATTTGGAGTCCAAGGTGCTGACGAAGCTATAAGAGGTTTGAAATGCATCTGGATTTCGCACATACACGCTGATCATCACACGGGACTTGCAAGAATCCTTGCTCTACGACGTGATCTGCTTAAGGGATCGCCACACGAGCCTGCCATTGTCGTTGGCCCGAGGCAGCTCAAGAGGTTCCTTGATGCCTACCAGAGGCTCGAGGATCTGGACATGCAGTTTCTCGACTGCTATCATACAACCGAAACTGCATTGGAGGCTTTTGATTTGAATGAAGGAAACCCTATGAATCCCACAAGCAAAGACGTCGATTCTTCTCTGTTTGCTCGAGGCAGTCGCATGCAGAGCTACTGGAAGAAGCCGCCAAGTCCTACTCAGAGTGGCGCTGCTGCTCAAATCCTCAAGTCGTTGAAGAAGGCTCTTGGAGAAGCCGGATTAGAAGCGCTGGTGAGCTTCCCCGTCGTTCATTGTCCCCAAGCTTATGGCGTCGCGCTGCAAGCTGCGAGCAGGATCAACAGCGTCGGTAAAACCATTCCCGGGTGGAAAGTCGTCTATTCAGGCGACACCAGACCCTGCCCGGAGCTTGTCAGGGCTTCCCACGGTGCAACCGTGCTCATTCACGAGGCAAGTGATGACACTACCACTAATGCCACATGGCAAAATTTTATGTACATCGTACAAAAAGTGGTGCATCAATCCCAATTAAAGTTATTTATCTCCAATTGGGGTTCATTAGTCTCTAATTAGGATTTATTAATAATAATTAAAATTTAATTAAGGCAGATGCGCCGTGCATCTGGATGAACTGAAGTGTGCCTCTTATTTCAGAATGTTCTGTGTTATCTTGGTTCTCACCATTGTTTTATCTACTCCCATTTGCAGGCGACCTTCGAAGACGGGATGATGGAGGAGGCGGTGGCCCGGAACCACAGCACGACAATGGAGGCAATAGAAGTCGGGGATTCTGCGGGCGCGTATAGGATCATACTGACTCATTTCAGCCAGAGATACCCGAAGATTCCGGTGTTCGACGAAACGCATATGCATAAAACGTGCATTGCTTTCGACATGATGAGCGTCAACATAGCAGATGTCCATGCCCTACCAAGAGTGCTGCCATATCTCAAACTTTTGTTTAAAGATGAAATGATTGTTGATGAATCTGAGGATGTAAACTTGGCTACTGCACTCGCCTAACTTTGATATCTTGCCCATTTAATGAAGCCACTATTTTTTCATTTAACATTGTCGAATTCCTTTTCTTCATATATCTACCCTTTTTTCTCAAATACGTGCAATGGTTAGGGACTTGAGGAAGATGCAAATATTTACATTGGTTTGGAACAAAAACGAGAATTAAGCCTTAAAATTTATTATAATATACTAACGTACCTTAACAACCAGCTGGAATAGCTCAGTTGGTTAGAGCGTGTGGCTGTTAACCACAAGGTCGGAGGTTCAACCCCTCCTTCTA